>JANHFT010005111.1:60711-76431 GCA_032467955.1 Pseudoxenodon macrops
TAATTATATAGATGTTAAGATACAAATATGTACTCTGACAACAGATTTGTAAGGTGTATGTGTGTGTTGTATAAATAAAATAAAAAATTATATACAAAAAAAAAGAGCGGGACAATAGGGACAAGTAACTCCATGCTCTGGCTTAACCCAGCCTCAAGGCCTTCTAGGTTGAGAAAGTCCAAGCCTAAAACAAGACAAGGCTCACTGCTATTCACTTGCCCCTTTCTTGACTTATTCCTCATTGATTTGTCCTGCGGTAAGTTGTCCCGTGGCGAATTGGCTAGGGCAAGTCAGCCAGGGTGAGTTGGCAGCTGTCAGTCAGCTGCAGTATGTTGTCCTAGGCACCCAGGTACTATTATAGTTGGAGGCAGTGTAGGATTTGTGCTTGAGGAGGTAGGGGAGACAAGAGCCAGTAGAGAATGGAATATATCCCATTTCCTGGTTTTTGCTTCCCTGACCTCAACTTATAGAGATGGAGGAAAATGTTGGTAGGAATATCATTCTTAAAAAAAAAAAATTATTCAATTTCTATAGCTACCCATCTCAACCCAATTGCAAACAACGAAAAACATTACAATAATTAAAATCATAAATCCCAACAAAAAGCCTCAGTTATAAATTATACATATAGGCAATCAAAAATTATCATAAGAATTACCTAAAAATTAACAGAGCAACCAGGTAATGGGGCCCCAATTACTTTCAGGGCCCCATTTAGGGGATATCTTTCAGGAAGTTGGCATTCTGAAAGGGAGGTATGGAGGAATCAGCGCTTCCATCCCATCAGATGGGAGGGATCAATCCTGCAGCAGGTCAATTAGAGCCCTGCAGGTCACCAGATTCCCTTAGGCTCCTCTGCCAGGTGAATGTTTGGGCAGAGGTTCTTTTGGGTTTCCCACTTTGTCCTGGCTTGACTCTAACTCAAGAGCATGATGTAGACAGATGGACAGTTGTGAGTATATGTCCTCCATGACCAATAAGCATAGCATTTTAGAGTTGGGCAAAGGGGCTATGTGGACTTTGTCTTCTGATTGGGGGTCTTGAGACCAGAGGTGGGTTCCTACCAGTTCGGACCGGTTCTACCGAGTAGGTAGTAGGCTGCTGGTGACGTCACAGAGCCAGTTCTGTTGCTCCGTGGGCGGCGACATCTTTTTGGGGAAATTTCTTTTTTGAAAAAAAAAAAATCCGGATTTTTTCTTCTTCTGTGCATGCGCAGAAACCGACTTTCCGGCACTGTGCATGTGTCGCCATCTTATTTTCGGCCTTTTTTTGTTTAATTTTTCGCGGCTTTTTTTTACTGCACATGTGCACGCACATAGGGTGCACATGCATGCGCGCAAGGCGCACCTACAGGGCGCGGGAGGCAGCAAACTGGCGGCAAGGTAAGTTTAGAACCCACCCCTAGTTGAGACCATCCTGGCTCTACAGCTCATCAGTGTAAGAGACCTTAAGTTTGCCTTCTAATCTGTTCTTCCTGGTGGCAATCACATCCCTTTGAGTGGCAAATCTCCAACACCACCAAAGGATTAAGGAAACCCTAGTAGTGAACTCAAGGAAGGCTATTGAGAGAAAAATCTCTCCTCCGGCAACATCTTAAGTGCAGGCATCAAGGATTGAAGTACGAGTGAATAAAACCAGTGAGTGAGCCTTCTTTGGACTAATACTTCCTCTACACCCATCCAGTCATAACCCAAGTAAGACAAACAGACTGGAATCACAATGAGAGGTGAGCCACAAGTAGGCACTTTCTCCTCTTCCTTTTGTTTAAGCAACAAATAACTTCAGACTTCCAGATTCCCTTTTGGGTAGTAACGACAGAATAATTGGTACTGTCATTTCACTGTTTCACACTCTGAGACTTGTGCTAAATCAGGAAGAAACACCTCTTCTGTTGGATCTGATGGGACGAGCAGATATAATCGAGAAGTAGCACTCCCTCAACTATCCCAGCCTTTAAAGGTTAAAGGTTAAAACCAGCATCTTGAATTGCACCCAGAAGCAAACCAGCAAACAATGCTGCTCACATAGCTGCCCATAGAGAGTTTATACCAACTGAAGCTTCCAAACAGCTCTTCATGAGCAGACTGCTTCTCTGCCTTTTGGATAAGATCAAGGGTAGACTGCATTACAGAGGTCCACAAAGGAGATGATCAGGGAATGAGTGATCGTAGCAGATGTTGTTGGATGCTGTTGGCTTAAGAAGGAAAACAGTACCTCAAAATTATTTATTTATTTAGTGTGTGGCAAATACATGGACTTATAGTAGTTCAATTGAAAAAAAATCAGACATTGGGCCGGTGTAAGCTCTTGATGGACATTCGGACACAATGTGACTGATATTTTGTCAAGGAGCACCACAGTCACACTGAGGGGTAGAGACAAGACCCCCACTTGAACAATGAGTCCTGACAGACACCATGTTGGGTACGGATCCTGTTCAGAGTTGACCAATGCTGGCAAGGAAGGTCAAAACGTGGCATCTTTTGTGTATGGTCAACTACATAACTGCCTGTATCTGTGCGTTCAGCAGCCCATTTGGCTTTCCACTGTGTGTTGATGTCAAAGTTGTTAGACAGCTGTTTGAGCAAGTGCCAGAGAGGGCTTCCTGGATTTAAGCCTGCCAATATCCATTGCCATGTATATAGAGAGCCAGGAGTGTTACAAAGATGTCTGGCTGCCAACTGTCATTAACTGCCAATTCTTCAATGTAGTCTGGCTACAGATTGTTGCTAGTTGTTTGGTTCACATTACCATGCTATCCAGGGTGCACCATGAAGAGGTGAATTAGCACCACACCACAAAGTACCTCAAGAGTAAGGGCAACACATGAAAGAGTAAGTAATACATGAAATGGAGACCTAACCCTCCATTTCATGTGTTACAAACAAAATAAAAGGAAAATCATAAGGAACGTGACCAGCAATGGGTTTCACATTTTCTTACTACCGGTTCACTCTATGCGCGTATGCTTGCTTCACTCATGTGCCTTCCGCACATGCACCCTGCCTTCAACACATGTGCTTTGCTTGTGCCCGCGCCTTTCACACATGGGCCTCGGCTTGAAAATGTGGCTAAATAGGATGGCATTAGATCTGGGTGGGGCCCCATCCGCAGTCTCCACTACCGGTTCGCCTGAAATGGGCTGAACCAGCTGAATACCATCTCTGAACGTGAACCCCCCAAAAGATGTTGTCAGAACATCATCATTCTAATATTATAAAGTGATCGTATTTCAATTCCTGATATATGTTACATAAAAGTGTATCCTTCTGTATCCTCATAATGAAATTGAACAGTTTTAAACTAAAACCAGTTTAAAATTCGAGCTATGCTTAGATTTGGGAGGATACGCCACAGAATCTGTTCATCCATTCTAAATGTCCCAAAGCTATTGAATTGAGATTTTCAGAAATGTTACTTTACTCTAGTTGAACAGTCTGTGAACATTCCTACATTTGTTTTGACATCCGAACCATCCCCTCAAAATATTGGAAGACTATTTTCAAGACCATTCCATATCATTATAACAGCTCTGTTAATGTACCGTGTTTCCCCGAAAATAAGACAAGGTCTTATTTTCTTTTGACCCCTGAAATAAGTGCTTGGCCTTATTTTGGGGGAGGTCTTATTATTTTTGGGGTGCAGGATGTGGTGTGGTCACCTCAGGGCTTCTCCTGTGTTTCAGGCAGGGCTTATTTTCAGGGGATGGCTTATTTTAGCATATGTGCTCAAAAACCTGATTGGGATGTGTTATCCAGGAACGTGTTATTTTCAGGGAAACAGGGTGTATATTGCAATGCACAGCACTGCCCTTCAATTAATCACTATCTTTTCTTTAAAAATTTGTTTTGGGACTTATTCATTCTGGGAAATGAAGGTGGCAGGTAGATGAAGGGTAGCAAAAATAAAATAGAATAAATCGGATACAGGGAAATGTGGAAAGTTGTTAACTTTCTGAGCAGTTTGGTGAATAAATAAATCATTAGGGTAGAGAACCGGTTGTTAAATTATTTGAATCCCACCACTGCTGCTAACCAATGGTTGAAAAGGTTCCTGTGCATAGGCATTTTAGAATAAATCAATTTAAGTGAATCCTCACATGTGGAACTGGTCTTTTGTGCCTGCATACTGACATGTCTTAGTAGTTTATTATGATACTTTAGCTAATGTATGCATTGGGAACACTTTAAAAGTATTGCACCATTGTTAATTATTAAGAAACAGCTGATCAGATTACACCATAAGCCATTTAACCTGTAGTGACCATGATTTACATATAGAGTTTGGATAGTTAGATGAGTCAGAAACCTGAGAAATAAACACTGTAGAGCAAGGGGAATTTTAATAGGTACAGCATTATGGAAAGCAAGGAATAACATTAACAATCAATCAATCAGTCAGTCAGTCAGTCAGAATAGAGCTGGAAGGGACCTTGGAGGTCTTCTGGTCCAACCCCCTGCTCAAGCAGGAGACCCTATACCTTTTCAGGTAGATGGTTCCCTAGTCTCTTCTTAAAAACTTCCAGTGATGAAGCACCTACAACTTCTGAAGTCAAGTTGTTCCACTGGTTAATTGTTAGGAAGTTTCTTCTTAATTCCAAGTTGCTTCTCTCTTTGATCATCCATTGTTTTTTGTCTTGCCTTCTGGTGCTTTGGAAAGTAAGTTGACCCCTCTTCTTTGTGGCAGCCCCTAAAACACTGGAATATTGTTATCAGGTCACCCCTAGTCCTTCTTTTCTTTAGACTGGCCATACCCAATTCCTGCAACCGTTCTTCATATGTTTTTGTTTCCAGGCCCTTAATCATCTTAGTTGCTCTTCTTTGCACTTTTTCCAAAGTCTCAACGTCATTTTTGTAATGTGGTAACTAAAACCTGATGCAGTATTCCAGGTGTGGCCTAACTAAGGCTTTATAAAATGGTACTAATAATTCATGTGATCTTTATTCATAATGTATGTTAAACAGGCATATTACAAGCTATTCATATTCCACAAATATCAAGCTTTAGATCAGAATGGCAATCACAGTTTAATTCAAGTGAAATCAGTGGGACAACCTAGTCATGACTAACAAGCTTTACTGAGTGACGTGGGACCAGGGCAGGGGAATAATGCAACTAATTCAGGGTCTAGTTCACACATTGTATTATACTATGCCAAACCTCTTTTCAAATCAAGGTTTATAATACAATTGGTTGGGTTCATGGAACATCCTAAACCAAAGCTCCCCCACCCCCCCAAAAAATCTGGCTTAACATGATCTTGTCAAAGGATTTTAAACACTGTTTTCATAATTATTTTCACTTAGGTTAACAAAGAGTATATTAATTGATTAATATTGTTTTCATGTTAGTGATTTTGAATTGCTTACTGGTTGTAAGATAACAGGTAAGGAGACTTATGTTTTATTCACACTATAAACGAACAGTGGGAAATAAACTCAGTGTGATGTGAATGATCTGTTTCCTTGTATGCATGCATTTGCTTCGATTTTTCTCAATTAAAAATAAGTAGATGATGTGATTTTAACAACTAGTCTTAGAAACTATTGTGGATGATAATTTAAATGATTCAGATAGACTTTTATTACCCTGGAGGTTTGGGTTACTCCTAATATAAAATGTAAAATATCAGATTTTGAATATCTTCTTCGTTTGTAAACTGTCCAGAGACATTTATGCATAAAAATGTGATAGATAGATAGTTAGATAGATAGATAAAGATAAAATAAAGATGTCATTAATTAAATAATTGTTCTTTATAATTGATATTCTTATTATACTGGTTGTCATTGTTAATTATTGAATATTGATCTGATTTTAATACATTTAAAGTGCCAAATTGGTATAAGAACATTTTATATGCAGAATTAATCTAATATAATTTCAATCATTCTTATTCCATTTTATTTGGTTTATAAATGTATTTTTTGTTTCATTTCTGCTTTCGAAAATGTCATTTCCTGCTCTTTTTGCTTCAATTTGGTACTCTCAGATACCTATTAAATTAATTTTTTGAAAATCTAGGCTGGAGATTTAATATTGCCAGGAATGATTTATGTGCAGTCCTGGATACAAAGTCTTAGGAATGTACACTATACAAGCCCTTGCTCTCTAAATCAAAGCAAACTTTTCATTTTTTTGAAATCTTAAGCTTAGTTTGTGCAGTTAATGTTTAAAAAAGGAAAGGATCCATGCCAGAACAGACATTGGCAGGCACTCTGGGTTTTATCTCTCTCTAAGTCTGTAATACTTCGAGAACGTCTTTTACCTCCCTCAACTTTTCCCCATAGTGTTACAAAAGATGTATCATGGGAACTTGTTTAATACACCATGTAATTTGCCCATATCATATATTCTAACTGCATGAGTTTTTTCTCTCACTCCGAACATGCCTTCCAGATATTTCTACTTCACCTGAAATTTTCAAAGCCAACCCCATGTGTTTTTTATTGCAATCTCTTACACCCACACAAACCACACATGGAGACATTAGTAAATGATCCCAGAAGAAAACAAAGCAAGTAATGTTTCTAGACACCCTTTAAAAGGTTTTTTTGAAGCACAAGAAACAGAATGTCTCATTTTTATAACAATGTATATGTGAGTTCCAAATTGATCCCCACAAAGACAGTGAGTTGAGTATTGAGCCCACATTTTTCAGGGTTTATATACAAGATCTAAGATTTTCTGTCTTTAAGAGTGAGGGAGAACCTTGTAATTTAGCTCAGGTAATTTAGTTTCCAGTTATTGTTGGGACTGTGGCAAAGAAAGAGGGAGTTGCCATTCCCCTCTCTCAAGGTCTCTACATAAAAAGGAGTTAGAAAGCTTCATTTTATTCATATAATTAATGTCACACTTATCTTGGTCTTATATATTTCATATGTGAGAGATTGTTTAACTCTACCATATTTAAAGTTGTGGCCCATTTTGTGGCTTATTGATATGCATACACACTGACTTTGGAATCACTTTAAAATAAACAAATTACAAATACACTTCTCAGGATTAAATATAGTTGCTTGTGAAACAGATTTCTCAATCTGGATTGCCTCACCAATGCTTTGGGTGTTTTGAGATGCACCCCAGTTTACCTACAGAGATGTTATTAAAATAATAATAATCAAGACCAAGTTAAAGAATTGCCCATATTATGGTTAATGTGAGCCACACACTGTACATTACAACCTGATATCCTACAGATATTTTGGGAATTGAAGCTGAAAACAGTTGGAAGTACCTAACTACTCTTTCTTTAGTGAAAAATATATAAAGCTTATCCTGATGCAATTTCTATATATTGTAAGAACTAAATTATTTTGTTTATTTCCACCATCTGAAGGAAAGAAGATACAACTTGAAGAAGATCATGACTGATAGCAATAGCCAAAGCGTATTGGTATATTATGCCATGGTGCCAAATCCTCCCATCAGTTGAATTCATCAGAGGAGGAGTATGTTGTGCTGGGAAGTTGACACACAGAATAAGCATAAAAATGATTAAAACTTTTGGGGACTTTAGCAATCACATAATTCTTCCAAAATCTTTCAAACTCTTATTTGTTTTTCATTGTTTTGTTCTTTAAAACTGAAATATCAGAAGAACATGATATGGTTCTTCATATTTGCACATCTGTAGCATAACACCAATAGAGGTACAGACAATGTTCCAAGGTCACAAAGGGAATGTCTTTAAGTTCTTTATTATTTATTTAAAGAACAATTTGCTTACACAGTGGTGATCTTATAAGTAAGAGAAATAGTAAATGCAATCCAATCAAGATGGCTTTGAAAATGATGGACACACTGGAAGAATATATGCATAAACACACCTTCCACTGGAATGTGAATTTGCCTAGGTTATTTCTGTTTAGCATTGCCTTCCCTCCTAAAATCTCCAGTTAGTAAGCCAAATGTTTATTAACTGTTTCTTTAAAAATATTTGTGGAACTCTGGCTTTTAGAAAAATGAATGATAGGTTTTTTTTTCAAAGCTAAAACTGGCCCCACAATGACAGTTATGTTTAAATAACGAAATGTTCTTCCAAGCAGAGTCAGTACCACTCTCATAAAATGGAAACTGAAAATAAATAAGACTGAGCAATGTGCTGAAAAAATATATTCCAAGGCTAAAAATAAGTTGAAGTAACGCATAGCAGAACAAATGAAAAAATGCTTATTACTTATTCCCAGTAGGAAAATGGGATATTTTGTATTACTAAACTATCAGAGTGGAATTGAATAACACTTGACTGTGAAGCCAACACTAATTAGCTACCCAGCTCAAGTATGGTCTAAAAGTAATTCAGAATGTAACACCATAAACAATGCTTTCTGCATTACTGTGATGCCCCAACAAAGTGATATATCTCATCTAATAGGGTCACTTTAGTGAGATGGGCAACATAGCAGTTTAACAATAAATTAATAACTCTATGCAATTCCTAGCTATTCCTGTATCATCAGTCATAAACCAGGATACTGGTATTTCTTCTTTCCTACTTATAAATCACCTTTCTTTTTCTTTGCATCTACTTTTCTGTTTTCACAGATCCATAAAATGCGTGCTTGTATTCAGAGCATAAAGGAAAGAAGAGTAGAAATTGAAGCAACTCTCATAATCTTGAGCTACAATTTTCTTCCATGTAGGAATCATCTGGAAGGTTTTATAATTTAGTAAACTTGGCATTACATTGAATATTAATGCATAACAATCAGAATCAAGGCCACATATAATGGCTCAGCCTGAATATTGCAGTTATCACCATTTTTTCCTTTACATCAGCTTCCACTTGATAATCAGAAATATAGATTTTTATTTTTGACTTCATATGATTCATTGGCTTTACTTCTCATATGTACTAGAGTTGAAATACAACATGTGCAAAGAAGACCAAGTTGGGGAAATGTTTTCATAACTTCAATTTTTCAGAAATTGAGCAATGTGATAACCTTTGTTCAAATGGAGCATTGTTCCAGAGATGTACAGTTTATTAAGTAGTAAAACACATATTTCAACATGCCTGAAAAAATCTGTGAAATCACAATTCATTGGTCCAGCTGCTAGCATGCCCAAGACAACTGGAACCAAATTGCACACTTACTAAAATCACTGTTGGCATAAAGCAGGAGGCTCCCTATTTTTCACTGGTCAAAGAAATTTGTTTTCCTGTAATTTAAGCCTGGTAGTTTTGCCAATGGCAATTTAAGAATGTGTATCTGGCTTTAATTTCAGCTGAACTAATTAGCAAAGCATACACTTGGATAACAATATTTGTTAAGGAGCAAAGTGAATACCAAAGACTGTTTTAAAAAGTGCAACTGTCTATATGCAATAGAACAGGACTTGCATATTTTACATATGCATGTAAAATAAAAATTAATGCAGATATTTATAAGAAGTTAGACTATAAGTGGACCTCTTCAATATTTGGAACTATTTCCTGCAGAATATTATTGGCAGTGTTTGACTCAGCAAGAGGAATGGAATTTTCTTCTATAGGAGACATGATGCAAATGCTATAATTGAACCTTCATTTGCATTCACACAAGACCACACTTGGAATACTACATCTAGTTCTAGTCATTGAAATACACAACAGATGTTGAGATTAAAAGCATTCAGAGGAGAGCAACAAAGATGATTAGGGAGTGGAAGCTAAACCATATGATGAAAGGTTGCAGGAACTAGGTATGTCTACTCCAGGACTCTCCAAACTTTTCAATCTGAGACCACATTGGACATTTTGTAAACATTCAAAGGCCAGGAAAAAAAAGAATATATTTTATAAACGAGTAAAAAATAATAATTGAATGAATGCTTTTATTTTGTTCAATGTGATTTTGTTCACAACAACGAAGCAACCCTCTACTTGGCTCAAAGCCAGCACAAATTTTAAAGGGGAAGATGCTTTCCCTTCCATGTCCAGCAACCCTCCAGCTGACTTGCACCCTCCCATTGGAGAAATTGGAGGAATCCTACCTTCCTTTCCAAACAGTGGTGAATACAATCCTGCTTTCTTTCTGTGTGCTGTTTGGAAAGGATTGGGTCACAGAATATGAGCTGGTGGACCAAAAGGAACTTTCTGGAGTGCTAGATGTACGGCCTGTGGGTTGTAGTTTGGAAAGGACTAGGGTGGCATGATAGCAATCTTTCTGCATCTGAGGGGCTGTCGTAGAAAAGAAGGGATCAACCTATTCTCCAAAGCACTTGAGGATAAGCAAGAAATAATTGATGGAAAATTATCAAAGAGAGGGTCAACCTAGAATTAAGGAGAAATTTTCCAAGAGAATAATTCATCCATGGAATGGCTTGCCTCCAAAAGTTGCGAGTGCTCCATTGTTGGAAGTTTTTAAGAAGAAATTGGACAGCCATTTGTTCAGGGTGTTCAAGCAGGGGATTGCAGTAGAAGATCTCCAGAGTCTTTTCCAAATCTGTTATTCTGAAGTTCTGATATTTTGAACTCTTTAATAAACATTTCAAATGTTTGCTTGAATACGTCTCATATTTTTGTAGCATCATTTCACATTTATAAATTTGTGTGTGTACATGTATGTCTATATATATTTCATACTTGCTGTATAAAACAAATCTGATATTCATCCCACAAAATATATCTGTGTATATTGCTCCCATCAGACTTAATAGTGACATGCCGGCACTGAATATAGGCACTGCTAGCATTAGTCTATATTGAATAAAGCAGACAGTGAAGTATTGAAAATCCTATTTGATATACGTGTGAATTATTACAGGTCAAAAGTTGGTTATGAAAATTATGTTTAAATATCACTATAAGCTTCAATTCGTTTAGTACCTCATAAAAAACAAGAGTTTCAGTTCCTATAAGGACAACAACTTATCCTTAATAATAATGCCTATTTGTACTGCAGATTAAATAAACCACTATGCCAGTGGTAGTTGATTAACAGAACACATACAGACTAGTTTTATCCAACTCATCCACAACCACAACCAACCAGTCCCATTGTTTTAACTTGTAGCCAAGGCATAAGGTTGTAACACATAGCTAATGATCTCAAAAAGCTATGCAAAGTTTTGACTGGTTAGTACTTTGGAAGTGAGATTTAAATGATGTCCCTGGACAATAAGTTGATCAGGGCTGTCAAACCAGAGGTGGGTTCCTAATGGTTCGGACCGGTTCTACCGAGTAGGTAGTAGACCGCTGGTGATGTCATGGAGTCAGTTCTGCTCTGTGGGTGCTGCCATCTTTTTTTTTTGAATTTATTTTGGGGGGAAAATGTTTTTTTGAATTTTTTGTTTTTTCTTTTCTTTTGTGCATGCGCAGAAGCCGAGTTTCTGGCACTGTGCATGCATTGCCATCTTATTTTTGGCCTTTTAAAAAAATTGGGTATTTTTCTACTGCGCATGCATGCACCCACCCACACGGCGCGCCCACATGGCGCGGGAGGCAGCAAACCAGCGCCGAGGTAAGTTAGAACCCACCCCTGTCTCAAACATGTGGATACATCACACGCTGGCCACACCCATGTCCAGTTTAGCGAAGGGGGGAAAAGTCATAATATGTCATGTGATGCCGCTGTGACGACATTAGTTTGACACCCTGAGTTAGATCATTAAATGATATATTTAATTACCATTATCCTAGAAGACAATTAGAAACCATTTTATGTAATTGCCAAGAAAACCACATGGACAAGTCTAGGAGATGAGCTTAACCAAAAGGAAACTTTATTTCATACCATAATATGGTTTAGTATTATATGTAAATGAGACTAGTGGAATATTAATCTTGAAAGCACATTAAAGTAAAATATGCCCTTTGTAACTGTTCACTTGTAGAGGAAAAGGGTGACTTTCCTTGATCTCAGCATTTACCATTTTTACTAATTAAGGGAGTATAAGACATTGCTGAAATATGGATCTAATAAAAGTAAGTGAATAAAGCAAATAAACTTGGAAATAAATATAATGCAAAGTTTAATCCTTATAAGGCAAATGTAGTCCTTTTCTTAAGAAAAACCCCTTAGTTGACTAGGGAAAAGAGGATAGAGTTTGATTGGTAAATATACAACATCTGGGAAGAGGTTTATGCCAAGTCTTATTTTAGAATATTTTTGGAAAATAATGGCTTGATAGCTGTTGCTTCAATTCCCAAGTGACATCAGGGTTTCTCCATTTTTCCAATGGAGAATTCACTGCAGGGAGTTATTTATAAAAATAATAAGGCAGGATAAAAATATATTATATGTCAGTATTTAATGGCAATAAGATATGATACTGATTTCACTGGTCTACAAGGAGAAAGCTTTGAAATGAAAGCAGTTTAATTCTATCACAATTGGGTCACTCATAAAAGAAAATTAAGTCCTGAGTATTAATTGGCTCCAGTTTCCAAGATACAGCTTCAGGTTAAAATTGCATCAAAATAATTCAAAATTACAACGGGAATGTGCAATTATGCTCCATAACTTTTCTTCAAAATGTGATATAGCAATGAGAATGGTGCCACAACAAGCATTATAAATTTATCTTTTTATTGATACCAATAACATTACTTTCCATTCATTTATTGGTTTTTCATGTAACATTTTCATGCTTTTTGCATGAAAAACTGACAAGCTCTAATATCAGATTAAATGACAAGGTTCCATCTTTATTCAGTATCTAAACTACGCTTTTTGGCTTTTCTCTTGTGAACTGCAGTAGGATCATCCCTAGGGAGATTCCAGCAGTAGTCGGAAAGCATGGGCGGACTCCATTTCCCTTGGTATCTTTTCTCTATGCCTGTAATATCCTGGTGGAATCTCTCCCCATGCTCTTCACTCACTGCCCCACAGTTCAAAGGGAAATAGTTTAAATGCAAGTGTAAGAAGTGCATTTTCAGTGGCATGTTTGCACCAAGTGCTTTATAGGACTTAAGTAAATTTTCCACATGTTTTTCCTAGTCATCTGCCTTGCTGTTCTCAAAGTGAAGATAAATGTATACACTTCCATGTGGTAACGTTTTCATTGTTCTACTCTACTTTGTTGAGATGTTATGAGGCATCATGATCATTAGACACCTCCTTCCTTTGTAGGCAAATATACTCGCCTGTGTATAAATCTTTATTGTAAAATATCTTGAAAACTTTATCTAACCAGCACCTTTATCACCTCCTTTCTAATTCATCTAATCAAAATATGTAAAATTAAGATATTTTATCTCAGAGGTCAAAATTTCCCAAAATTTGTAGACCAGTATTTTCTAATGGGGATTTTCCTCTGTTTTAGTAAGTTTCTGGAAGGGCAGGTTGAAGAGAAGTAGTCCAGGGAGCAAGAAAATGAATCAAAGTTAAAATATGAAATAAAAAGAACATTTAGAACAGCCTAAGAAGGCAGAGAGTCCTTCCCACCATTCTTTGGGTGCATTCCTTGACCAGTTGTTTATATTAGGAAAGTCTCATTAGTCATAATGTGACTCAGAGAAAGAATTTTGGGATTCTAGCAACAGTGAATGTGCTTGATGATGAGAATAAACCGTTTGAGTATGTGTGTGTTATACATATCTACCCACTACACATATATACATACATACATTCATATTTATACATAGATGTGTGTGTATGTGTGTGTCTATAACTAAATCCAAACTTATTAATACTTCATCAAAATCAATTTAGAAGTTCTCTTGCTAATTTTTCTCTTCTGCTGACTCTGTTACCTTATCACTTTCTTGGAACTCTTGCATCCCACTCCCCTGTTGTAACTCATTTTGTCAGCTGCTTTCATTCAAGCTTGCAGCCAGCTGCCATGGAAAAAGTGTGTGTGTGTGTGTGTGTGACACCACTGGGTATCTGGGAAGGGAAAAGTACTGGAGGTGGAAACAGAATTTCTGTGAAGCTTGGACTCAGAGAGCTGTTTAACATTTCCAAGGCCAACCATCCTGGCATTGGAATGCAAAGAGGGGGAAGAAATGCACCTGAACCAGACACTTTTCCAAAACATCTTCTTGGCTGATGATTAAACTCTTGTTACCTGGTTATGGGCAGGGTGAACTCTGGGAATTGTTTCAATTTTCTTCTTCATCCATTTTTATTTCAGATCTTGTCTGGCTTCTGCTGCATTCAGTTCTGTCCTAGTAAAAGTACCTTTTCTCTAAATCTATGGGGTTAAGGGGTTTCTTTACTAGAGATTGAATGGAGGCAGCCCTGACACATTCCTTCACCTTTACAGCTACAGATAGTTCTCACTTACCGCCTGCCATTGGAACTGGTAACTCCACCACTAAGTGACAAGGTCATAAAGTAAAAATCACATAATTGCACTCAACTTACAATGACAGTTCTGACTGCAGTTCTTAATGAATCACCTACTATAGTTAAGTACAATATCACAGGACTACAACTTGCGACCTCCTACCAATTTCCCCTTTGTTTTTGGGAAGCTAGCTTTAAAGGTCACAAATGGCAATGACATGATCACAGGATGCTTGCTGGAGGTGGCGGCCTGAGTGGCATCCATAAGGCAGCTGTTCTGTGGACAGAATTGCCTGCTGTGAGTGTCACCGTTAGGTAAGGAGGGCACGAGGCATGTGGGGTACATCGCTTGGCCTCTGGCTTCTTTTGCAGCCACAATTGGCTGTAAAAATGGCCACACTTGCTGCAGGCAGTGACCTGAGTGGCACTGCGAATCAGCTGTTTCATAAATGGTGGGATGGCCTGCTCCGACCCTTTGGGAAGCTGGCATGAGGGGTCGCTCACCCCCACCTCATACTGGTGCAGGGGGCAATACCCTCCTCAAATAAGGCCAAGCGCCTATTTCAGGGTTAAAAAATTATAAGACAAGGTCTTATTTTCGGGAAAACATGGTAACACAGATGAAACTACTTGGTGCGGCTCACAAACTAAGGCAAATATTCTTATTAACATCTGAACAGAGCTCCTGCCAGCAGGCAACCTTATAGTATGTTGTTAACAAAAAATATTTTTTCTTGAAGTTAAATTATTATTAACTATGGCTTATTTTTTATATCTGAAAATTTGGTTAGCATAAATGTGGACATAAAAGCATTAAAAGAACCACACTATTACAACTTAAAACTCATTTTAATGAGTTTTATCAGTCTTCATGCAAAAAGTAACTATAGCCCAACCTACCAAAACTTTACTGTAAAAGACAGACTAGAAATAAAAGTTAAATAGAATAGAATAGAATTCTTTATTAACCAAGTGTGGAATTTGTCTTTGGTGTATATGCTCTCAGTGTATGTAGATAAGGAGAATAAAATACATTCATCAAGAATAAAAAGATACAACTCTTAGTGATAGTCAAGGTTACTAATAAGCTACCAAATCATACTAGGAAACAAATAAAAACAATATAAATTGAAAGATGGTTATAGTGTTGTGGGAATTAGTTGTTAAGCAGAGTGATGGCTTTCATGGAAAAAACTGTCCTTGTGTCTAATTGTTCTGGTGTGCAGTGCACTATAGGTTCGTTTTGAGGGCAGAAGTTGAAATAATTTATGTCCAGGATGTGAGAGTCTGTAGATATTTTCACAGCCCTCTGTTTTTGCAAAAAAAAACACCTGTTTTAAGCAAAAAAGTGGTAAGAGAACAGTTGTCTGATCTTGATGAATACAACTCACCAGGACCTGATGGATTATATCCCAGAGTTCTAAAGGCAGAGGCCATCTCCGAACTACTGTACCACATCTTTCAAAAATCCTGGAGCACCGGAGAACTACCAGAGGACTGGAAA
>JANHFT010005112.1:0-18334 GCA_032467955.1 Pseudoxenodon macrops
CTGAGTCCAAAAATGGAGCATGCGGAGACCAAACAAGAGCATCGCATTTCGGGCGGTGGGCGGCGCTGGTTGCATGCCCCATTTGTTGGCATCGGGGAGGAAAGTGTTTTCGGGTGGCAGCACCAGCTGGAACCACCTGCCGCCTGAAACGTGATGCTCTTTTTTTGCCTCCACATGCCCCACTTTTGGAATGGGGAGGAAAGTGGATGACTTGAACGCACAAAGCCTGAAATTGTAATCAAGGTATTGAAATAACTTGGGTCTTCCGGCACAAACTGCCCAGAAGTTCAGCACACGTCACCACCAAAACCAATCAATAAAAATCTCAAGAAACCTGATTTGAGGAATCACGCAGGAGACTTGTGAATCTCTGTGGCTCTTGTGTTACTTGGGATTTGCTCCGGCAATCGAGGTGGGTTTACATATTGATGAAACAAATAAATTTCTCCCAAAGGAAGTTCTTCCATAAGGCTTGATTGCAGCCTGTTTGCCTATATAATGTCTGGGCCACTCCCTCCCAGGAATACACACAACACACACACACTGCTACTGCCACAATGAAGCAGCACAGCAGGACTTGGGGGGGGGGGGAGCCTGTTGTATTAAATATGTGAAATAGTGGCACCAATAAGTGTCACTAAAAAGAGTGGGAGTGGAGTGGGTGTAGAGAGAGGGTTGCTCAAATGTCATTTCCAGGTGGAAAAGGCTCCACTTGGGAAGGGGACGTTCCCACTTACATTCTCTGGGCCCAGAAATGCTTCCCTAGGGTTAATGTTCCTTTTCCAAGAGAGGCTCAAATGCTTTGAATAGTTCCAAGTGTTGCTGGATTCGTAGTTTTCATTGGTTAGGTTGAGTCCCAAGTGTGGAGGAGACACCTTGGGACTTCCCAGCTGCTTTGCTTGTTTGTGAACGGCATATGAAGGGCACTGTGCCCTTCAGGGAGAAGGTTGATGGAATTGCATCTCTTTGGCCCCATCCTGTCTGCAGTGACTTCCGTGGGACTGAGGCAGCTCACGTTTTGTAGAGAATGAAACAAAATTCCACCAAATACACAAGACTACAATTGTGCGTTCGTGCTCCTGAACACAATTTACTTATTATTTGTGCCATTGTCACCTCACTCAGCTGCTGTAGCAGGTTAAGAAGAGCCAATTCAAAACAGGAGGAAGAAGCAAAACGGCTGAACCGGGTTCTTCTTCTCCCAAGGGCCAGGAGGCTTTAGCAGCTGCTACTCTTCTAGCCAATGGAGGGGTCAGGCCAACTCCCCCCCCCCCACCTCCCGGTCTGCTTCTCTGGCACACCTGGGATTGTATCTGTGGAAGGGGATTCTGGGCTTTTGGACTACCAGACGCATGTGGCTCCCTGCGTCCTAAGAATTGCAAAAAAGGCGAAAGAAGGGTCTCGTGCTCAGATGAGCAGTTGCGCTGGGGATTGTGTGGCCTGCGCAAGGTGCTGCATGGAAAATGCCTGGGAGGCCTTCAGCCACGAATAGAGCATTTGTATCTGACCTTGTTTTTGTATTTTAAAAGGCCGAGGAGTGTGGATCTGACCCCCTGTGTTTCTCGCCCTCTTGTCTTAGACCTTTGAGAACTCCATTCAGCTTCTAGATCAGATCCCTCCATATGACACTCACAAGATTGCCGTCTTGTATGTTGGAGAAGGACAGGTGTGTGCCATGTCTGGTAACAGTATGCTCCTGGTTCCTCTTCCCTTGGAAGTGCCGGTTGCCCAACTGGATTGAAGGAGGACCTCGCTCCCACCACCGCTCCTCTCTCGGGAGTGGCGTGATCAGTCCCGGCTCTGGCTGAGTACACAGTCAAATCATGAAGGTCCTTGTGGGCGTCAGAAATAAATGCTAAACGACGGAGCCCTTGGTGTGGCCTTGCCTGTGCTCTGAGGCTCTGCTTTCCTCCTCCCACAGAGCAGCAATGAGCTTGCCATTCTGTCCAATGAGCATGGCTCCTACAGGTACACGGAGTTCCTGACTGGCCTGGGCAAACTCATTGAGCTCAAGGACTGCCAGCCGGACAAGGTTTATCTGGGTGGCCTGGATGTGTGTGGAGAGGACGGGCAGTTCACCTACTGCTGGCACGACGACATCATGCAAGGTATGGGAGGCAGCTTCTCACCTGCGTTTAGTCCGCCTCCACTTTGGAGCTGTTTAGGAGCCATCTTGAATCCTGAAGGATTTGTGAACAAAAGGACCGTTTGATTCTTCAGATTCCGGGATTCAAACCTTGCCAGGTGTAACTTGTACTGATGTGGGAGTCAAGGCAGTGAAGTAGCATAAGGACTCCCTCTGCAAGGGGACCAGCCACCGTAATGCCACTTCACGCCCCTGCTCCAGGCTGTGAGGTGCCAGACAGATGTGAGCATCTACCTTGAGCTGGCATGAATGAACAGATGTCCCAGCTGAGAAACCCTCCGGAGCCTGAGGCTTGGTTTGGGTGACTGGATCTTGAGATGGTGGGGGAGGTTCTGCAACTTAGCTTTTCCTGGGATCAACTCGGTGAGAAAGATCTTTGCTGAGCAAAACCTTCCCCAGTTCTCAGCCCTGTCCTTTGCTGCAAGCAGAGAGCTTGGGCTCCTGGGAGCATTTTGTGGACCGAGACGGCTGCTCTCCATCCAGGGAACCACCTAAAGCCCCTTGTTTTAAGTTGGGCTGCTCAAGTAGAGATCTCTAGAGGATCCCTTTTTTTGCTGCTTGAGGTCTGAACTTTTGGCAGCCATTTTCTCCATTCCTTGTCTTATAGCTATTTTCCATATTGCCACTTTGATGCCCACCAAAGATTTGGATAAAAATTGCTGTGACAAGAAACGACATTTGGGGAATGACTTTGTTTCCATAATTTACAATGATTCCGGGGAAGACTTCAAACTGGGGACCATCAAGGTAAGGAAAAAGACGCCCGATTAGACAAAGGCAGCTGATGGCTTTCTGATTGGCCCGCCTCTAGGAGGGGCTTTGCCAGTCGATGGATTGGGGGGGAGGGAGGGGGGAGCTGCATGTTACCTCTGCTGTTCTAGGCTGAGAGGCAGCAAGATCCTGAGCCAATCACGGCTCTTCTAAAGGAAGAGTGAAGTCAGTGAAAGTGTCCGTGGGAGATTTTTTACCTTTCGACTCTCCCACTCTGGGTTCTGAATCGCTTTCCTAAGCAGGTTGCCCCTACACAGTTGGCCCAGAGAAGGGCTCCCTGCTCAAGGAAAAGAGACCAAAGTTTTGTGATCTTCCTCAAGGCCGGTCCCTCCATGCTAATCCTGCTTCTCCTTTCTAGGGCCAGTTCAACTTTGTTCATGTCATCATCAAACCGCTGGATTATAACTGCAACCTGCTTACTCTGCAGTGCCGTAAAGGTAATGCCAAGCCTCCCTCTCTCTTCACCCAAGTTTGCAAAAGGTGGTTTGTGTTGCAAATGCCGTGGGCTTCGTACAGGGATCAAAAAGTGGGTGCTGGTGGAATGAAATGTAGCCAATGCTGGAGGGTTGAGTGGGTTTGGTTTCTGCTCTCACCCTGCCATCTCCTCTCTCTCTCTCTCCCTGCCATCCCAGATATGGAGGGGCTCATTGACACAAGTGTGGTGAAGATTGTCTCGGACAAAAACCTTTCATTTGTTGCCCGGCAGATGGCGCTGCATGCCAATGTAAGTCTCCTTTGGGTGGGAGGGTAGCCCTACAAGGTAGACCAGACCCAGAAAGCAAGTCATGTCGGTCAGGACGACTTTTACTGTAACGTTCTAGGAACTGAACCTTGCAGGTCTGAATGAGCTTCCCCCTCCCTCACTTTAGCCTCATGTGAACGAAGGAAGGGCTCCTTCTCTGGCCCAAATCCAAGTCTCTCTTATGTGGCCATTGCTTTGGCAGCAGCTCTTCCTCCTGTCCCCCAAGGTCTCTCCCTCTGCCCTCTAGAGCTTCAAAAGAGCATTGACTAAGCGGAGGGATCCTCTGGCTGGGAAGGCAAAGAAGACTTTATGGTTGCTCTGAGCACAAGATCTGCTGCCAGGAGCTGGACTCTCTTCCAGACCTGGTGGAGCCCTTGAAGCTCTGTTCCTGTTGCAGCTGACCCAGCAGAATCAGGCTCTCCCTGCAGAGCAGCTCCAGCTTGGGTCACTTGGCCAGTCCCTGCCTGGGCCTGCAGGATGCCTCTTTTCATCCCAATACGTATTGCACTGGGGTCAGATTGCCCTGGGCTGGGTTGGTTTATTCCGCAATCAGGAGAGACCCTCTGTTCAGGTGTGCTTCACAGGGCCCCTCCTCCTCCTCCTCTCTCTCTACTCAGATGGCGTCGCTGGTCCATCACAGCCGCTCCAACCCCACCGACACCTATCCCTCAAAGTGGATTGCTCGGCTGCGACACATCAAGCGGCTCCGGCACAGGGTGAGTAAAGGACCCTCTTTTTGAGTAGCCCCTCGCTCCTTCCAAACAACCGGTGATGCCGGAAGCAGATAGAGGAGCCATCAAGCCTTGTTTCTTCACAAAAGGCAAACATGTCCTGCGAGAAGCACACTTTCTAGACCTCCTGCAACACAGTCTTTTAGTTCAAACCTGGGTAGCTCAGTGACTCTGGATGGCATAGAGAGATCAAACCCAAAATTATATGCAGTAGCCCAGGATGCCTGAGACCAAGAGTGCACCTGAGTCATAATGACCAGCCCAACAGCAGGTGCCTTTGGGAGAAGCTACCTGGGCAGGGGCTGCCACCGATTGTAATCAGCATTTCTTTCTTCCAGATCCGAGAAGAAACCCAGTTCCAAGAGGCTGGTTTCCCCTCCGTGCATCCTCCGGTCCCTACGAAAGCCTCCGCCCGTGTCCCCCAGGACCCGGCCCCCACCTACGAAACTGGACAAAGGAAGCGGTTGATCTCCTCCGTGGACGACTTCACAGAGTTCGTGTAGGGCAAAGACTTCCCCTGCCTCAAGCCCTCTGGCGCAAAGCAGCCCCCAGCCTCCAGCTGCAGCCATTTCAGCCTCTTCACGGCCCATGAGCCCAGATTGCGGCGTTGTGCTCCCTTGAAGGCTACTGGCCTGACGCACGACTTTTGTGGGTTTTTCTAATCACCAGTTCTGTAATTAAGCTTTTTAAAGTGAATGAAGGCTCAGGTTTATGGTGGTTTGTTTGGAATGGCAGAAGGAAACTCAGCAACCTCTAATCTCCTGGTAGAGTTTCATAAAACGTGCCTGTGGGGGAGAGTTTGATCTTGCAGGAGCTGGGGAACCCTTGGTCTTCAGAGGAAAAGCCAATACAGCAAATGTGGGTGGATCGTTATTGAAGCTTTGGGAGCATTTGGGGCTGATCATTTTTACGATGATTTTTAACAGGCTACGAAGCCAGGAGGAAATGTAAGCCTTTTTTTCCTGAAGCAAGGCTGTCTGTCCCTCTAGGAGTTTCAGTGGTTGGAGGTTCTGTTTGGGTGGCCAGAGGCCCTTCTCTGCTTCAAACTGCCAGACTATACAAAAATAGGAAAAGGTCTGATGCTTTTTCCCAAAGGGGGGAGATTTGGGGACAGCAATAAAACCTCATTCTGCTGTATTGCTTTCCTTGCTTTCCTTCAATTCAGGACCCAGTGGGGGGTGGGGAGGTAAAACAGTTGGTGGCACCTGGGTTGCCCCCTTTCAGATGGGATGCAGATGGGATGGCTGACCTTGGGCCCCCTTTGTGTGTGAACCAGGCAGGCCCATTAAAAGCTTGTACTGGAGGAGGCAAGGGGTCACCCTTCAGGATCCCCCACCCTGTCGTGGGGCAAAGGGAGCCTGGGTGGGAATCCACAAATCATCTCAAACTGCTCTTTTGCCCAAATAAGTTGTGAAGTGGGTCATCATGTGACTGACCTCATTTTATGACCTTTTTTGTGGCAGACATTAAATGAACTCATTGTTCACTATGGGGCACTTTTGCCCCAAACCAGACATAAACACGTTTTCATCAAAAATATGAATCGCAGCCACGTGACTGGAGGAGGCTGCAGATGGCCATAAATGCAAGCTGGTTACAGAGGACCCAAAATGCAGCCGTGTGAATGGAGGGGGGGGCAGGGGGGGACTGGCTGTCAGGACTTGGAACAGGGTCGAAGGGGCCTTTGGGGAGGCCCATTGCAGCTTTGAATGGGTTCCCTGGATCATGCACAAAGCTTTTTTCAACACAATTGGGCCAAAGGTTTGGTTCCCAGCACTCTTCAGCACGAGTCCTCAAGATACAACTGATGGAGCCTGACAGGATGCTCCCCATCCCTGGTGTCCTTCAATGAAGGGACATCATTTGCAGAACCTTGGTAGAAGCTATTTCCGGGAAAGTTTCTGCTTAATTAGTGTCCCACTTAATTAGTAAGACTCCTTGCCTTCCCAAGAGTATATACTTCACTGAAAGCAAAAGCGGTTACCGAAGGAGTGAAGTGGAATCTGCCTACTTGGCACAAAAGATGCAATTGATGTCCTCCCCTGGCCAGCCCTGTTGTCAGTCAGTGTCCAATTAAAAGTTCTCTGCTGGTTTAGGCAACAGATCCCTCAGTTGGTGCCTCCTCCGGCACTCTTTCTCTTGGCTGACCTTCTGCTCGACTGATGCGTTTCACTTTCTGGGCCAGCACAGCCTGCCTCCCAAACCGCTCTCCTTTCCTCCCGCATCCCAGTCTCTTCCCTCCCTCCACTGTTAATCCCTCACATGCACAGTTCACAGTAGGATTTGCGCTATGAGAATCTGAGGTGGTGATGGTAGTGCTGGGGAGCGGCTGCAAATACAGATGAAGCTTCGCTTGCCTGCCCGCCGCCTGCCTCCAGCTGTGCGGCCTGGTTCCTAACAAGACAGAGACCGCTCCCGCTCCAGGAGTTGGGAATCTGGCATAGACCGTTTCATCCTAGAAGCTGACAGCATTGATTCCCCCACTCCTTCCTCTCCCCCATCTCAGCACAAGGAGCTTCATTATATAATCTTCCAGAACTACTGGCAACACCAACATTTCTCTTATCAAAAAAAATCACAGGTGGGATCAGGTCAAGAAACATTTTGGTATAAGAAACCATGTCAGTAATTCAGATTAAAACTGAAGTAGTTTTACACAAAGTGAATACTAGCAAATGTTTCTTGTGGTCCAGAAGGAAATGTATCCCCCAAAATCAGCAATGGACACAGAACGTGCAGCATGATTATACCTCTGCATCTTTACTCAAAGATCCAAGACAAGATATTCTCCCAACTCCCACTGAGTAAAGAAGGGCCTGCAGCACCAGCGTGACTGTTGAACATGTAAAACTGTCAATCCTGCTCTTGCTCTTCCACGTTCACTATGCCTGAATGGGGCCCCGGTTGCGATTATCCACAAAGGAACGGAGTCTGGCAGCTCAAGCATCGTTTGCTGTCCTGGCGTACAAGGCTCTCTGTTACGGAGGGAAAGAACAGGGTTTAAAGAAGCTGCCCATGTAAAATGCAATGACTGATCTCCCCATTTTCCCTCCAGCGTAATAATGAAAAGAATTCCAAATGGATAGAACTTCTGAACAAATGTTGATTTGAACAAAATATTGTTAGGGATTTAATAATCAAATTATTAAAAGTTGTATATGGATGGAAATACTTTACCGAAGCTGGGAAAAGCGGACAATTTAATTTCCTCACAAGGCGTTGTACCGAGTTTCAGCATCTCCACGTTTGTTAGCATTTGAAATAGTGCTAAGATCTGACTTTTTCATCCCGAGAGCTTGTGTAATGTGGTTACCATCTCTGTTTCCAACTAGAACACAGGGGGGAAAAACTACTTTATATAATGTCAATCTATCTTAGAAGTCATAGAATATTGTTAGAGTTGAAAGGAAGCTTGGAGGACTTCAAGTCCAACCTCCTGCAAAGCAGGAGACCCTATGACAAATGGCTGTCCAGTCTCTTCTTGAAAGCCTCCAGTGCTTAGTGAGGGAGCACCCACAACCTCTGAAGGCAACTTCTGTTCCACTGATTAAATTGTCCTCATTGTCAGGAAATTTCCCTAGTTCTGGGTTGGATCTCTCTTTAATGATCTTCCACCCCATAGCCTCTGATTCTTTGGAGAATAGGTCCCTCCCCTCTTCACTGTGACAGCTCCTCAAATATTGAATGACTGCAATCATGTCCTCTTGAGATACTTAGTTCTCACAGCCATTCATCTTTATTCTGATTAACAGTAGCTCTTCAGAATTTTAGAGAAAATACCACAGCTACATTTCAGGTTCCCACTGCCCATACTTGAATTCTCATTCAATGAACAAGATCCATTTGCCCAAAGCCTGTAAGTGGGTGTATTGTCTGAAGTTCTGCAATGCCAGGAAACCAAAGTGGATGACATCCCCCATAGTCAGAGGTGAATTAGTGCTAACTCAGCAGGAAAAGCAGCAGCCACAAGCATTCGCTTTTCTGCCTTAGGATTTGAACCTGAAATCCAAAGAAACGAGTAGAGATGTGGAGGGAAACTTGCAAATAACTTTATAGAGAAGATACAGAACTATTTTAATATAACTTTTTAAAAATGTTTTTAAAGTGAATGAAAACAACTAAATGAAGAACCTCCTGCAGAGTGAATGGAATTAAAAGTATATAAGATGACGAAGAAATACTGTAAAATATTTTAGGGATTTGTTTAAGAATGATAGTAATATATTGGAGTGAAACCGAAATGAATGTTTTAAACTTATGAAAGAAAATGAAAGGAAGCCATAAATGCTGTAGGAATGTTCAGAAATTATAAGACTGCAGGTGGTTAAAATATGAATTGGTTTGCTTATGGAATGTGCTTTGCTTAATTTGGGTGTGAAGACTGAGCAGTTTACAAATGTCAACATGTTGCCCCCAATAATCTGGGCCCCCATTTTACCGATCTTGGAAGGATGGAAGACTGAGTCAATCTTGAACCCATCGGGATCAAACTCCTGGCAGTTGGCAGAGTCAGCCTGCAATACTGCATTCCAACCACTACCCCATCACAGCTCGTAGGTAGTAAATACGTGACAGGTTAATAATGTGAAAACAGAATTAATTTAAAACTTTTGGGAGACCTGTTTCAAGGTGCGGGGAACTAATTTCATTGCAATATATCTATTCAGTTAGGAGGGATATGTGTAAACGTGCTAGTGTCTTCTTTAGCACCTTTTAAAATGTGTTTTTGTGTGTGTGTGTGTTTTTGTTCTTGTTTTAAAAAATGGAGTTTGTATTTTAAGTTTTTTAAAAATAAAATTAAACTGCAAAAAAAGTCAAAGTAAGAGTGGTAAAAGATCTGTTTGGGTCAGCTGAGACTTCTTAAAAAGGAAAGGAAAGATAGCTTGGTCTCAAGCAAAACTATGAAGAAGAAAACTAGGAGGCACCTAAAAGGAGCCAGTGTGGCTGAACGGGCAGCCCCCTATTCAACTCTACCCCAGGCCCAGAAAAGGGGCATTGGTTTTACCTGAGACGCACTTTCCCTTGGAAGTTGACTGCAGAATCCAGGATGGGTCACTCTAGTCTCGTTGCTCTATTGACTGAGTTGAAATATTGAGGCCATGCCTCCCTGGCCTCCTCCAATTGAAAACGAAGACAAAGCGACTCTGAAAGACTTGACCTAGTCCAAGCAAACCTCCTCCACCACCCCGGCTCATGACCAGACCGTCCACCTGCAGGGGCTGGATTCTCCTGTCAACGTCCAAGAGAAAGGGCGTCTCAGGTAAGACCAACGCCCCTTCTCCATTGAGTCGACAGGAGAATCCAGGATGGGACATACCAAAGCTTGGCTGGCCAAAGGGCGTGGACTGCTCTGGTCGCGAGTCTCTCCATCTTCGTATACCCGTTGGAGGACTCTCCTGCCAAAGGCAGCGTCCACCAAGGCAAACGTATCCAACTTATAGTGTCTTATGAATGGTGACGGAGACACCCATGTCGCTGCCCGACAAATCTCCTCCACCGAAGCCTGCGTCGCCCAGGCAGCGGATGTGGCTGCCCTCCTGGTGGAATGCGCTGTGATCCCTTTGGATACCGGAAGTGCCTGGAGCTCATAAGCTCTAGCGATACAAGCCCTGAGCCACCGGCCCACCGTGGATGATGCCACCTTGCAGCCCAGGGTGGCTGGCTGAAATGACACAAACAGCACCTCCAACCTCCTGAGGGAAGCAGTCGTGGAAACATAAATACAGAGGGCTCGTCTGACGTCTAACATGCCACAGTCTCTCCAAATCATGCCTGGGGTTAGGACAGAAATCCGGTAGAATTAGTTCCTGTGACCGGTGAAATAAGGAATTGACCTTTGGGAGAAAGGTTGGTTCCAATCGTAGAACCACCCTGTTCTGGTGAAACGTGCACAGGTCCTTCCTTACTGATAAGGCCGCCAATTCTGATATCCGCCTGATGGACGTAATGGCCACCAGGAAGGTCACCTTATTCGTAAGGATGTGTAAGCTGGACTCTCTCAGGCTCAAACGGGGATTTGGTGAGGTGCAACACCTTGATCAAATCCCAGGCGGGATAGCGGTGCACCTCCGGTGGCCTTAAATTGGAAGCACCCCGAAGGAAAGTTCTGATCCTGGGGTGGTGTGCGATGGAACCCAGGTCACCGAACTTGAAAACTGAAGCCAGGGCTGTAACCTGACACCTCAAGGTGTTTGGGGATAGACCTCTATCCAATCCTTCCCGCAAAAAGTCTATGACTTCCACCACTGAAACTGAGGACGGGTCAATCCGTCCCTTGGTGCACCATGAGCAAAAGATCTTCCAGGTGGCATCGTAAATGCGCGTCGTAGATGGTCTCCTGGCCGCCTGCATTGTCTGAATCGCCTTACTGGAGAACCTCTCTTTCGCTAGAAGCTCCCGCTCAATCGCCAAACGGTTTAGCCACTGAGGCTACGAATGAAGCCACTGAGGCTCCGAATGAAGTATGGGCCCCTTACTGAAGGAGACCCTCCCTGTGGGAATCCTCCATCGGGTGGTGATCAATAGATCCACCAGATCGGCAAACCACGGCCTTCTGGCCAGTATGGGGCCACTAACACAATCTCCGCCCCTTCCGATATCAGAAGGTGCTTTTCCGCCCATCTGCACGGAGCCTCCGCTTCCTTCATGAGGGATTTCGACTGGGTCCCTCCCTGCCGATTGACATGGGCCTTGGTGGCCACATTGTCCATGAGCAGGAGAAGGGGATAGCCTGAAATCCCCTCCTGGAACTCCAGGAGAGCCAAGCGGGCCGCTCTGAGCTCCAGTCAATTTATGTTGTGCTGGAGCTCCCTCTGCGTCCACCGCCCGAGCCACCTGGGACCCAAAGTGGGCCCCCCAGCCGAAAAGACTGGCATCTGTCGTGATCGTCAGTCTGTTCTGCTCCCTGAAACAACAGCCTCGAGTGATGGCTCGGGATCTGCACCAGTGGAACGACTGTAGCACCTCCGGCGGCACTCGAACCTTTGTCATCGAGGTATCACGACCCGTTCTCTGGAAAGGAAGCAGAAACCATTGAAGAGGCCTGGCATGGAAATGAGCCCAGGGCACAATGGCAATACAAGAAATCATCTTTCCCAGGAATTGGGATAGGACTGCCAGCTGCACCCCTCTAGCAGCCCTTATCTGGCCTGTCAAGGCCCTGATGCTATCCTGGCACTCCTGGGCTAAAAAGACCTGTCCAGACACGGTATCTATGATCGCCCCCAAGCGCAATAGCCTTGTCGTGGTTACCAAATGGCATTTATCCAAGTTGAATGAAAATCCTTAAGGATCCGTATTGTTGTTTTCAGGTCCTGCTCTGCCCGAAGGTGGGATGTCGCTTGGATGAGCAAGTCACATTGAATACGAATGGGGTAGGCTCTGAGGTGAGCCGCCAATACCGCCATCTTGGTGAACTCCCATGGGGCTCAGGAGAGGCCAACAGGAGGGCTGAACAATCAACCATTGACTCCGTCTCCTGGGGTCTTCAATCGATGGGGAGGGGGGAGATGACTGGGCCAGGTTGGTGGTAAAAAGCAAGTAGTAGTAGATGGTATTTGCCTTGTGGCTGCTTCGGGCCTCTATGGACAAAATGGCCACCAGCACAAGCCTATGGAAGAGGGGGGGGGCCCACCCGGCTTCTCTAGTGGCCGCTCTGACCCTCTGAGGCCTGCTTCCAGGGAGTGTGGCTACTGCAGCCGCCAGGGACCCTCAGGCCTTTCCTGCCGCCGCAGGAACAAGGGCTAACACATGGCAGTCTGAGGCAAAAAAATAAAAATGGCCTCTTTGCAAAGCACGTGGCTCCCACAGTTCCTCCTTGAGAGAGTGTGACTGTCGAAGTAGCCAGGAACTCCCTGCTCCTTACCACAGCTGCTGAATTCTCAAGTGCCCTCTAAATTGGATGGATGAAAGAACCTGATGGAATCAACTCTATATTCAGTTCAGAATCACCCTGAGCTGGGGGGGAAACGTCAATAGAGCAACGAGTTTAAAGTGACCCATCCTGGATTCTCCCGTCGACTCAATGGAGAATGCAAAGCTTCATCTCAGAAACAGAGGAGAGGAAAGGAAAGGAAAAATGGGAAATAAACCAGGCAAGCAAGAGAGGCAAAATCCAGCAAGAATGTCTTCAACTATATCAGAAGGCAAAGGAGATGGCAGGCTCACTGCTTATTCAACATGTGGAAATTACTATTATTACTTTATTATTATTAGCTTTTTATCCTGCCTTTTTTATAAATATATCTCAAGAAGTGAGCATATCTAATACTCCTGCCTCAATGGCTAGATGGTATTTGAACACAGCTCTTTTTAACGTTTACATTTTATTGTGTTCTACTAATTTAGATGAAATGTGATGAAATAATAGCCAGGATTTCCAGGAGGGAGCGGAGCATATAGCAACTCCTCCCGAGGAGTTATCAAGTTTAATGGTGCAAGTTGTCTGCTTTGTTTTGGCAGAAATTCTATCTAACACTAAAGGAAAGTGCTTAGAAGAACCTCTGCACGTCTTTCTTGGTTTCCAGAGCCTGACATGGACGTACAAAATAAACTGTCTTAATAAACTCAAAGGGACATGCAGACAATAAACTAAGAGAGTGAGCTGGACAATTTGCAGGTGGTTGAAGTATTTTCTTATTTTTCTATTTCCCTTTTTCCTTTCTTTTCTGCCCTTTCTACATTTTTTTTATTCTTTTTTATTTTTATTGTTATAATCTTTACTAAAATTTACTATTTTAAAAAGAACTCTTTCCCATCATCATAGAAACTGAAACCAGAAACTGTGGATATAAATTGCAACTACCTGGATTTCAGGTATAAGGAAAAATGTCCTGTACAACAATGGAAGAGTGTGCTTGTGGTTTGTGGGTTTTCCACCTCTAGAAAGTTTTAAGGAGAAGCAGAATAGTCCCATTCATGGATGCTTTAACTGGCTTTCCTGCACATTGCAGACGCCTGAACTAACTGACTGATCCTTGTGGTCCCTTCCAACTCTACAACTAACTTCAATTACGGCATCAGGTTTAAATTTCAGATTTCTGGTGCTTAAACCAACATGAAATAATTTTAAGATTCAAAAATTCTAGCAGATATTTTGTTCCACTGAATTTCCCTGATTTTGGGAAATGAAATTTATCACTGCTGTATTAGTACAGGTAATCCTCACTTAATGACCATGACTGGGATTGGCAACTGTCACTAAGTGATATGGATAGTGATATGTGCTTTGGATGGACTTAAAACCTCACTTACCCCACAGTCATTAAGAGAGTCCCTGTGGCTCGTTAAGTGAGACAGTTCCTGGCCGTGACTTGCTATTTTACCCCTGGCTTCTCCATGAAGTTCGCTTGTGGGAAACCAGCTGTGAAACATGCAAGAGGCAGCTGTGTGTGATTGTGAGCCCCTGCAAGGATCCTGAATCTCAATCACAGGACTGTGGGGAAGGAGGCCAGGAAGTTTGGAAGGACTAGCCGTAAAGTGGCTTTTTGAGTGCTGTTGTAACTTTGGACAACTGCTAAATATGGCAGTCATTAAGCAAGGTGGTTCTTCAGAAGGAAAAATATTGCAAACTTACATAGGACGGTTTCATATGCAATTCCATGCTGGGTTAGTAAATCTGACAATTTCTGCAGATCATTAGAAAGTCGCTTATATTCCTAGAAAAAAAAAGGAGAGTAACTTCACATTGATTTTACCACAAAAACAGAATACAAAGTCCAAGAAATACAAAACAGCAAACTGGAGGAGCTGTGAATTCAAAGAAATCATCTGCAGTTTTTTCAAGGAAGATTATCTTTAATTCAGCCGTCATTAGCAAGACAGCCTTAGAATCATTTTCACTGATGTCCTACGTGAATTAATTGGACAGCCCAAAATAACTGCATCTGAAACAGCAAGGAAACCCAGTCAACCACCAGGGACTGTCCGAAGAGAAGAGATCCTGTACCTTACTGCACTTTTCTACAGAGTCAAATTCCAAATGTCGAACTTGAGTGTCCTTCTCCTTTTTTTCTCTTGTTGATTTTAAAAGGGAGCTTTCTTCAAATAGCTCTCTCAACTTTTTCTTGTATCCCTGAAAACAAAAGTAAGAGTTATTTTAATTTTCATTTTGAAAGGCTCAGATTAAAACACAGAAGACATTTTTGGCTGATCTCAGAAACTAAGCAGGGCTGGTCAGATGGAGACTATCTAGAAATCCCAGGTTTATAGGCTAAATTGTTATGGGATTTCCCCCCCCCCCTTTTTTTTTTTTTTTTAAGAAAAGAACATACTGGAAAAAGGCAATGGCTTAAGGTTAAAAGTTAGCCAAGGGTTGAAGCATTTAACTGGGACTTTTTTTTTTGTTTCCAATTTATGTTGCCATGCATTTGTTTATTCTATTTCCCCTGTAAAACACAAAAATTACCTTTGAAAACGTTATTTCAGATCAATGCTCCTCGTTACATCATAAAGTCTAACATTTGTTGCAAATAATTGGATACTTAGATGGAAAATGCAAAATATGTACACTTTCAAGTCCTCAACAATACATTGTCTCACTCCAGAGGATTCTCAGTGGTTTACAATATCCAAACACAATTTTAAATTATTAAAAACATCACAGACCCTAACAGAGGAGAAAAACAACCACAGCAATGCAAAACAAGAGCCAGATCTGGAACCCTAAGAGAACGGGCGCCATGTCTATCTCTGGCAGGAGGCTGTTCCAGAGGCTGCAACTATCAGCTTGGTAAGGTGATCCAGACAAGAATCCAGATGAACTAATTCTCCTACATTAAGTCAGAAAGAACATTTCTCCCCATTGCCTTTACAGTCCAAGAAACATTTCTCCTGCCCGCATTCCCACTGTGGGCTAGGCTGCCTCTTTTTCTTTTCTTTTTTTTAATAGTCTTTATTAAGTTTTTTGTACGTTAAAAATCACCCCCTCAATCGGAGGTGGGGAACAATAAAAAAGAACATACACAAACATAAGCACAAAATCATAACAAAAACATGAAACAAACATAGTAAACAAAGTTCCAAATCTTACAACTGAGTAGTTATCAACATCTCTCCTTATCTTTTTGGTTTTGCAGTCTAGCTAATTATACCATTTCCCCCATATTTTACAGTACTCTGAGTCTTCTTTATCTTGTAGTTCCTTGGTTAATTTATCTAATTCTGAGCATTCTAATACCTTTTTTATTATCATCGAATCGTTTGGAATATTTTCTGCCTTCCATTTTTGGGCAAATGTGATTCTTGCCGCCGTTGTGAATTAATGATTAATTTGATCTGCGGGTTTGTTTGTTTTCTCCTACCTTTTTGTTTTTCTCATGGAATGCCATTATCCATATTCATTTCATTTTCAATATGGATAATGAATCCAAGAATTAAAAATCGGTCCAGGTGTACATGCTCAAGTTAAAGGCTAATTTTATTATCTGTGCCGTTCTGTAACTGAACAGATTCCTCGGAGCATCTGGACTTCATAGACGACACATCAGTCAGCGATGAAGAGAACGTTCTGTGCAATACCATGTTGCTTATTGGACCCCCGGGGATAGGAAAGACGGCCGCCGTCTACGCTTGTGCACAGGAGCTTGGCTTCAAGGTTTGTGCTAGCGGTAAATAGAGTGGGGGGCGAAGTCGTTGGGCTATGAGCTTATCTGTTCTTTACAATTACCTTGCAGATATTTGAAGTGAATGCTTCTTGCCAGCGCAGCGGAAGGCAGATTCTCTCACAATTAAAAGAAGCTACTCAGTCTCACCAGGTGAACAAACAAGGGGCACATGCTCATAAGCCGTGCTTCTTTAACCATTACAGCAGCACTAAGTCTCCAAGTAAGATACTACTACTACTACTTCTTCTTTTGCACAGTCATTAAAAAGAAAGGATGGAGCAATTACAATTGTTATTTGACCCAATATAACTTTATATTATAGATGTATATTTACAGAGGGATGATTTCAGTCTTACCTGATCAATTACCATTTATCTCTGTTGCACTTCACAGTCTATCACAGTGATGGCTAACCTTTTTGCCATCACATGCCAAAAGCAGAGGGAGCACGGGGGGTCGTAATTCCATGTGCCCCTCCATGCACATGCGCACGAGCCCCCCCCCCTCCTGTTCCTGGCACATGATGGCCCGGCAGGCCGGTTTTTCGCTTTTCCCAGGCTTCAGAGCTTTTCTAGGAGCCTGGACAGGGTGAAATGGCCATTTCCGGTCTCCGGAGGGCCTCCAGGGGGGTGGGGGAAAGGCCGTTTTCGCTCTCCCCAGGATCCTAGAAAGGCTCTGGAGCCTGGGGAGAGCAAAAAATAGGCCCTTCCTCACCTACCCCCAGGCCGGAAACAGCCTGTTCCCAACTTCCAGTGGGCCCAGAAGGCCTGAAAATCAGTTGGCTGGCCCGCGAATGTGCGCCGGAACTGAGCTTACGTGCCCACCAATATGGCTCCGTGTGCCATAGGTTTGCCTTCACTGGTCTATCAGCATTTAAAGAGCACTGTCTGAACTTTTCATGTAATCATAATGTATCAGCAGTTTATGGCTGACAGTAAGGGTGTTTCCTTTACCTGTTTGGGCTTGATCTATATTGTGTCTACTCTACAGTAACAGTAACACCGCTGACAGGGATTGTAAAATATCTTTCCCAACATCATTTATCTAGGTGCTTCTCAACTTTAAGAGGCGTGGACTTCAATTCCCAGAATTCCGAGAGCTGAAGTCCACATCTCTTAAAATTGGAAAGGTAGAGAAACACTGATTTAGCCACAAGTTAATGCCAGAAGAGGATAGGGAATTTCTGGTTATTATTATTTATAAATAACTTAAGGCAGTGAACATACCTACACCCCTTCTTCCTCCTCCTCCAACAACAACCCAGTGAGGTGAGAGAGAGGGACTGCCCCAAATCACCCAGCTAGCTTTCACGCCTAAGGCAAGACTCACAATTTCCTGGTTTCTAGCCGGATACCTTAATCACTAGATCACTCTGCTGTCAACACATGTAGAGCCATGCTAAATATCATTAAACTGAGCAGAGAGCCAGTTTGGTGTGGTGGTTACAGGCACTAGTGTAAGTTAGAAACCAGGAGAGTCCCAAGTTCTAATTCTGATTTAATGATGGAACCAGCTGAGTGGCTCTTAGCCCTAGGAAGGAGATAGCAGCGGCAAAATACTTCTGGAAATCTTTCCAAAAAACCTGCAGGCAGTTGCCAGGAATCAACCCTGATTTGAAAGCAAAAAAACCCTTCTCCATCCCGCCCCCCAAACAAAAAAAAAACCTAACACCACCATCCCTGAGCTACATTTCATTTTAACAATAATTACAACTAATTAAGCTTAGCCCCGTGTACCTCTTAGGATGTGTCCCTCAGCATGTTTCCCAAAGGCCAAATGCAGCCTGTTTTGAGGTAAATTCCTTTGGAAATAGCAGGTATTATATATTAAGGAAAAGAGTTCTCCTTGTAATAGAAAAAACTAATGTTTTCCCGTTGTAAGTTTATGTATACATTTGCTGTTGTAGAGAAACAGTCTCCCAGAAAAGAGTGGTCTCCAAGGAAGTTTTCAGTTTCACCCAGGAAAGTTGGATTAAAACAAGGCTTCATGCCCAAAACGCTAGACAACTATTTTAAATTAACTTCCAAACTGAAGAACCAAGAAGAAAAAGTACCAAGGAGCAATAAAGGTAAACTTGACCGTATGATACAGTATATGATAAGATACTCGGTACATATAGTACTGAGAGTGCCAATTTATCTTGTAAAAATTAAATCTGTGATTAGGTACAATGAGTGATCTGTTAGCCGCTATAGATGTTGAGAACTTGTAGCATGTGATCTTTGGGAATGAGGGGAATATGAGCCCTTTGTCCTTTTTTTTCTTTTTAAACAATCAAAACTTGTATTTGAAGCCGTGTAGATATTGTGTATAATTTGCTGGGGGGAGGGGGGGGGCTGCA
>JANHFT010005113.1:21065-38252 GCA_032467955.1 Pseudoxenodon macrops
ATGTAAAAAATTACATGTGGAAATGAAATGTGAAAATGAACTCTATGGAAAATAAAAAACTTTTTGCAAAAAAAAAAACAAAAAAGGAAAATACCAAAGAATCACTTGCCTACATTTCTATTTTAAATGAAGTATAAAATTATTAATATGTAAAATAAATTAGTCTATGTTGGGAAATACTCAAACATAATCTACATGTGACCTTAACTTAAACCTTGCTTTGCCATAACTTTATATGGCAAATGTGAATTCTATATTGTATGAAAAAGAAAAGGACTAATTAAATAGCCTGTGAAATAGAACTGATTTGATTTAAAACAAATTCATTTAAATAATTCCTTAGAAAGTCAATTCAAACAGTATCACTACTAGAAATGTATGTATATGTATGTATGTTGAAAACATTTCTGCGGTTATGTTGCCAGAATGTCACTGAGTGCCTTCCCATCAAAGTGGTACCTATTTAACTACTTGCATTTGCATTATTTTCAACTGCTAGGTTGGCAGGAGCTAGAGTGAAGATGTGAGCTTACCCCATGGCCTTCAAATTAATTAATTTGCCACCTATCTTGCCATGGAATTATTCTAAGTGGCTTACAATAACAAAAAGGAAGAAAATGAAAGGAGTCTAAACAGATGAGAAGGAAAATAGTAGAACAATAATATATGTTTATAATATAAACAATGGAAAAGGAACACAACTACAATACATAACAATACATAACTATTATAACCAAAAAGATGGATAGGTGGAGAGCAGAGAGCAAGAGCAAGGGGAGGGGGGAATTGGAGTCTGCTATCAATCCAGTATTCACCTCAGTGTGGAACTCCCCCATTTGGTTCCCAGGCCAATGGCAGATCTTCAGGCTCTTAGGGTTGGGGCAGGTAAGATATAAGGTAAGATCTTCCAAAGAACAGGCACTGTAGTAGAGAAGGCTCTTCTGGAACCCAATAATTTGATAGGATCTGAAGTAGACCCTCTCTGTTGGCATGAGTAGGATGGGCTTGTTCTAGCAGATATCTTTGTAATAAATATCTTTTATTTTATTAAACATATAAATTTTGAAGAACATATTACAATCAAATTATAATGTAACCAAGATGAGCAGAATGAGCATCCTGTCAGCCAAAGAGCATCAGCTTGTGGAGACCAGATGTCAAACTTTTTCTGCAGTAGCCTCTGCTCTATGGAACAGCCTCCCATTGGAATTCAGAATGGCCCCAATCCTGTTCAGACTTTCATAAGGCTCTAAAAACCTGGCTGCACTCCTGAGTCTTGGATCCTGAATGTGTTAAGGGTCCCATTTCCTGGCTATATTACTAACTGGCCAAAATCTTGCTCTTGTGTGTGCTGACTTGAATGTTTTTAAAGTTTTTAAAATAGTTTTGCTGTTTTTATTGTTTAAAAAAAATTTCCCAAGGAAAAGGCTTAAGCATTTCTAGACAAGATCAGGAATATCATTTCCTGTATAATGTGGACACTGTAGTGCTACTGTCTTCAAATTTAAATGGAATTTATTTTACTGAGATATGTTTAGGTTAAGTAAATTCTTTTCTTATTGTTATTTCTGTCACTCCTTTATCCTATTGTTCTTTTTCTATTGCAAATATTTATACTGCACTGTATTTTTCCTATTTTTAAATACATGTTTTTAATTGATCATATAAATCTAATAAATACTTTAAACAATAAACCAAAAACATGCTTATGCGTACATATCTTACAATTTAGGCCAGGTTTTCTACTTTGTGTTATTTGTAAAAAAATATTAAAGGAGGGAATAAAAATAAATAAATACTATACAGATGCATTATCATTCAAATGTCATTTTTTTCTGTTAGTGATTATAGGTATTTATGTCTAACACAAGAGGGCAGCATATACCATGCAGAGGTAAAATAGATCCTTTCCCCCCCCTAGTTTAACAAAAATTGAGGATTTTTTGAATAACATATATTCTTAAATGAAAATTAAATTTACTGAAATACTCAGAAATGTGATTTCTATTCACTTTGTGAATTGGATTTAGTACCATTCATAATCACCCAATATTTCTTAATTTATTTCTAAGCAAAATAGTTAAATAAACCTCATGAACTGTAATCACCCTAAGTGCAATGAACAAACACACCTAAATGTAATCCAAATTACTCCTAGTTAATTAACAGGACCTTATACATTTCAAAAATGATTCAATACTATATCGGATATCATGCAACACCTCCCTGCCATTCATTAGAGTAGCTGTCTTTTTCAGAAAAATATAAAAATTAAAAATACTTTTAAGGTAACCATTTCTTTTTTCAGGAAAAAAAGAAGGCTTCTTTTTGCAGAAGCCTGAAAACTGAAAGCTGTTCTGCTCAACTAGTACTTTACAATCATTCTTGAAGAATGCAAACACTTGTTAATTACCTAGACACCGGGTTCCTACCGGTTCAGACCGGTTCTACTGAGTAAGTATTAGGCCGCTGGTGACGTCACGGAGCCGGTTAAAACATTTATTTGTGGTTTTTTGGGGGGGGGGAATTCGGTTTTTTTTCTTCTGCGCAAGCGCAGAAGCCAAGTTTCCGGCACTGCGCATGTGTCACCATCTTGTTTTCGGTCTTTTTTTGGGGGAAATTTTTTTCAAGGTTTTTCTACTGCCCATGCTGCACGGGAGGCAGCGAACCCACCCCTGCCTAGCTCCTATATATCTATATAGTACAGTAGAAAATCAGAGGAACAAATGCTTGTGGACACTGAATTGCTTAATAAAATGCCTTATATTTGAGATAATATGAGATGCCCTTAAGGGAACTTAAACCTCAGAACACTAAAGGTCAATTAGTCATTCCAATTTTTTAAAATTACTAAATGTATTCTTTTTTAGAAGGCACATAGTTGCTTTTTAATTTGTCCTATATATGATGATAATCTTATACACCCAAACGTATTATTTTATCCAAGAAAAAGAAAATTATGCTAGTAGAAAGATTAGAGGCGTAAAATTAAGTCATATAACAGGAAAGCCTAACAAAGTGAGTTTCATATTTTAAAGGGGAGGTGAGAGAGAATTAGTTCAGAGCTTTCAAGGATTTGTCAGAATGGGTCAATGTCCTCTGGAGCTTAAAAGTCTGAAACAATAAATATACAGAATCTTAGAAAACACTTTAGTGAAGTGATAAAAGAGAAAATACTACATAAATACTGATATACATGTATTTCAAAGTAATTTGCAATAAAATCTAATGGATCACACACACACACACACACATACATATTCACATACGTACAATATTTTAAAAGTATATGCCAGCTTTGAACTGAATTCCATTTTTTCATAAAATACATCAGTACCATTTCACTTTTCTTGTTGATCCATATCAAGTCTGTACTTCTGAATCTTCTACACTGTTTACGAGCAATTGTCCAATTGGATGCCTTCTCAGCACTAAAATAATAGCAATTCTTCTCCCAGTATCGCCAGCCAGAAAATTGAGGGCACCATACACTGTTCAAAGCTACCACAAATGAAAGTAAAGAGTTAATTTTAAAATATATGTGCTGAAGATAATAATATAATCATTATGGATCACTTTTAAGCTTAAATATTTTGGGGGTTCTTAGTGTTCTCTGAGCTTGGTGGTTTTCTTGCAGATATTTCATTACCAAACTAGGTAATATCATCATTGCAACCATCAAACCTGAATAGCACCAAGGACCACACAGTTTAACCCTGAGCTACAAATATTCTCTATTAAATACTTTCCAATGTTTATTATGTAGATATTTCTGTAACAATAGCTTTCGGAATTCCTTGAAAAATAATACAATTTCCCTGAAAATAATACCTCCCTGGATAATAAGCCCAATCAGGCTTCTGAGCGAAAATAAGGCCAAGCGTTTATTTTGGGGGCCAAAAGAAAATAAGACCCTGTTTTGTGATATTGTTTAAAAAAATAAAAACATTTATAAAAAACACAGTATACAAATACAATAAATAAATTTATTGCAAGCATGCAACATGAAACATTCCACCAAAAACATATCCTAAAATTGGTTCATCCCAATAATGGAATGCTTGAAAAATTCTACAATACAAATTTCTTCCCAAATTTATTTTGTTTAATTGTATATTCCTTTTACATATTAAATATCTGCAACTTATTTTAAAAAATCTGCATTTTGTTCAAACTACACTGAAAAACTGTGTAAGTTTTTTAGTCAATGCCTTTATACTAAGATTAAAACACAGCAAAAATAATGATGCCATAATAGAATAACAATCTTCCTTTTTCAAAAAGTAGTTGTTGTGTATTTTCTTAATTTGTCATTAGAAAGTTTTCATGAACGTTTTGCAAATTACATTTTCAATAGACTATGAAAAGGTTTTAAAAAGCTATGGGATACTTTTTTAATTATGGAAAAGGTATAAGTAAAAATGCTTTAACTTCCAAGACTTTTGAATTTGCTTGAGTATTTTGGAGAAAGATATTTTACTTAAGTACAAAAACTTCAGTTTCTTGTCTCGTGTGTATGTGGAGGAACGTCATCTTTTTTTATATGTATAAAAGCAGAACTACGGAAATGTCCGCATTTGAAATAATAAGGGGGAATGCAAGACTACCACAGCTGTAAAAATACCCTTTTTAAAAAAACTTTATTTTAAAAATACCTTTCAAATATGTAACTTTATGTTTGATGAACTAGCTTTAAAAGCCATACTAAAAGAGTCATGGAATAAGAAAAGGCAGAAGAAAAAATCTGGCACACAGTGCTCAGGTTCCAACATCAAAAGGGACTGGGATTGCTCCTGTTAAGTGATGTGATATGACCAGTGCATGCAGGTTGTTATACAGGAAATAGTGGGAGTCCCAGGTAAGGAGTTTGGGAATACCGTAGATGGGTGGGGGAGATTCTGGGTGGTCTGGCACAGTCTGCATGCAAATTGGGGAGAGTGCAAGACACTGAAGGAGAAGGGCACAGGTTGACATAAGCACAAAGGAGGGAACAGTACACTGCAATAATTTGGGGAGTGCACTTATCACAGCAACTTACAACCTTGACTGCCAGGCACCCCATCAACTTTGTTTGTGGGACGCTAGCAAGAAAGGTTGCAAATATCAATCATCTGACCGCAGAATGCTGAAACTGTTGTAAGGGCAAAATGGTTGCCAATTGCCTGAATTGCAACACATGACCATGGATTGCCATGAAATTTGTGGATTGGTAAAAAAAATACACTCAATCAGCACTGCACCAGTTTGAATAGTCACTGAACAAGTGATCAATAAGAAGGACTACTTGTACTATACTTGTTGCAGGAAGTACCAGTCTGTTTCTGCTATTTAATAGAAAGATATTACAGAGTGAAGAATAGGTGAAAAATAATGAGAACTTTAATTGTACAGGTCCATATACAACAATATAGATGCATAAATGAATGGCTACATTTAAAATCAATTCAGAAACCATAAAGATTGAGGAAGATGACCTTGGTGGAAATATGCAAGAACAGTTATCTAGGCAAAAGAGGTTGAAATATTATTTCAGTCAGGATAACTTTCCAAGAAAATATTTTCAAGAAGCTCAGGCAGATGCTTCTTTAATTCACTAGATTATATGAAGAGGAAAGTATAGCATGGTTGTACTAGCTGCTATTATAGCCAATTTCAATCAAAATAATTTTAGCCATCTTCTGGAATTTATTTCATGTGCTTGTCTATCTACTACGGCTGACAGCAACCCATAATATGGGGATAATAACATTTATCTATTGTTCGGTGACATCCAAATTAATTAAATAAATAATATAATTTTTAATACAAAAACATCTTTTTTGCTTCCCATCTTCCATTGTCAATCTTTCACTTTCATGTTTCAAAGCCTTTTTAAGGTACCTTGTTCACAAACAGCAGGAGAATCTTGAGATCTGCAAGAATGGAAAATATCACAATCTCCTGTATAGGGATTACACAATTCATCACCATAGCATCTATTGCAAACAGAGGAACAGTTTATTCCAAAGTAACCCAAGGAACAATCTGTGAAAATAACAATTGTAATAAGAGGATGAATATTCACTACTGTAATAACTTCCATCAAGCAGCATTCAATATCTTTATGAAAGGGATAAATGGTTACTAGCCTTGATGGCACTGTGTCCATCTGATGGGAGACTAGTGGGCTTCATTCAGTATTTAAACTGCTGGATTACACTGGCCAGGGATATTATTCAGGAGGACACTGCTTAAATTCTTCTGTTATTTTAAGGATATACTGAGGGACTTTGCCTACCAGCAGTAAAAATATGTACAGAAAATTAGAATAATTGGAATGATATATGGATATTAATGCATTTTATTATTTTTCTGTGAAGTAATTTCAAAATGTGTCCATATTTATTTAGTGTACAAACAATATCACTGACATATTTTAATAAGTATTCCATCTGTTATATACATTTTCATATACAATTTCTATGCCAATTTTTCTCAATGTTACAATGGCCCTTCCACATTTTTGTTATTTTCATTCTATCCACATGTTTATGTGCAATTCATAATATAAACATTTAATTGGAAAATTGCATAACAAAACTCAGAGGTATAAATGCTTAAGAACAACTATTTAGTTCACATATTCCAGAATGTATCTAGTTTAAAAGTCCACACTAACACATAAAGCCAATTATCTTCTCATTATCAACTCAAAGGTAAACAGGCTAACAGTTAGGTAGCAACTTCTATTTAGACTTCAGAAATCTGGTACATAGCAAGCAAATATAATACTTGCTTTCTCTATCACTACCAAATTCTTTCCTTTTTATACATTAGAAGTCACAAAACTTAAAATCTTTAAAACAGAATAAACAGTATAAATTATCCAAACACATGTTTACTACTACTGTTTATACCATTTTGGTTTATCATTTGTATTTATTTCAGCAGCAAAACTCCCTCTGCTTTCCTTTAGAATATAAAAAAACCTCTCACATTACATTTTAAAATATTCAGTCTATCTTCTATTAACCCCAAATGATTTAGGGCTGCTGTTGTTGTTTTTTGCTTTCGAATATGATACATGACTGTAAAAAGACCTAGGAAATATCTGGATTACTTAGCACACCTGATTTGACATATGCTACAGACTGTGTTTCCTTGCTTTTTAACAATACTGTTCCTCTGGCAAGTGCATAGGCATTATTCCAGGTTGTTATTCCTGTACACTGCTCTCTAAGCTCCAGGCATGCTATTTTTGCAGAAATCAAATCTGTGTGGACTTGAGACATAGAACCTTTTGGTGATAAAAGCACCTTTCCTTTATGTTCTTGATATCGCTTAGCAACTACAATAGAAAAAAAAGAATCCATTTATTAATACAAACAAAAGATATTATTCTTGAAGTCTTCATATTTGCACCAAGTTTAATTCTCAATAAATAAAAAGCATTCATAAATGAAATTCTATTTCTACACTGCATGGCAAACAAGTACAAGTTTAGGGGTGTTATATCATTCTTCTTCAGAACTTTACAAAATGGAACACTGAGTTTTTCCCAGGAGAATAAATCAGTCAAAAATAAAAGAAGGTAAACAGTCTACTTTTATAATAATTATAACTGCATTATCAGTTAAATTAGAACCAATGAAATGATGCATTGTTGTATTTCCTGAATTAAAGGCTACTAGACTCTTCAGAAAATGTTGGATCTCTAGCATATTTTCAGCTGTGTTTACACAATAAAATTATAGTGTATTGTGGGATAATTACAGCTTGAAAATTTGGAAGAATGGGGAACACATGAGCTACTAATCACATTAATTTTATATAATGTAATTATTGTAAATAAAGATCTTAAGCTAATTATGCTATTACAGGAGAAACTTAAAATAAAATTTTAAAATGACAATATATTCAATTAAAGCATCTTCTGAATTTGCAGATAGCTCAAGGTGCACTGCTATATAACTATATTTACTGGAATGTGTTCTAGGTTCATCTAAGTATGTATTGAATTTATAAATTTAGTAATAAGATAGAGCAATTAAGGCTTAGTGGATGAACCAAACATGACTGAAGTGTCATCCCAGTCTAGTAATGAAGAAGAAATTGTGGAGGAGGATGTTCCAACAGAGCTAAAAATCTAATTAAGCAAGTCAAATAAGAAGTAAAGTCAGAATGAGATACATTAATATGATTTTACAGGACCTGACAGGTATGCTTAAAGAAGTTAATAACAACTAATAGAATTGTCTTCTCAAGTTTCAGAGATCATCCAGACTGCTATCAAAGGACATGACATTACTACCTGTAGGAGAAATGAGCTGGATTTTGGAAGAGTTAAAATGACATTAAATCAGAGTAAATCTGGCTGATGTACAAAATTGAAAAAACAGTTTAAGAATTAGAGGAATTAGAGGAAATGCAGAAAATACTGAAACTGGATATTTCAATTTCTTATCTTTCAAATAAGAATGTGGACCATTCCCAAAAAATATTTATTCTTAGGTTTGGATTGGATGCATGTACCAAGGAATATAATAATAAAATATTTAAATGTTTGGGTGTGAATGCAAAAACCTCATGTGGTAAATCAGGAGAAAGATAAAGTTTCTTTTTTTTAAGACAATAATCTGCCCATATTATAGAGAACAAAAACTTTCAAGAATATACCATAGTTTAAATGAGGGTTCCATTTCAAATGAATTTTATTTCAACCACAAGGGAAACTAATCTTAATCTTAACAGTTTTAGAAACCAAATAATATTTTCATTAAATTCTAATTGAGAAAAATGTATACATTTAAAAAATAGATATAACTTTATAAAAACAAGGTAAGTTGTGGGATAATTTGGCATTTTAGACTTATGAGATGGTTATAAAATAAATGCTTCAGCATATTTTATATTAATTGAGAAAGAAGACAAAATGCAAAGAATGGTAGTGTATTATATGGATATTAATATAAAGACAAGATTGCTGGGAAGAGGGAATTAAGAATTCAACGTAATATTCCCTTAACTAAACGAATTAACTAAATACATTACGATGGAATTGAGAGAATTTGCAGGAACATAGCATCATAATAAAACATAGTAAAATATACAATCAAGAGTCTTAAAAGCCAACATCAATAGTATTTTTTGGATTTTTCTTAGACTACAAATTTAATATTTAAACTATATTGGTAGAGTTCAAATCCTTCCAACTATCTAGGAATTAATATTACAAAAATTATCATGTTGTTTAATAATAACTTTACTCTAGTGAGGAAGATATTTTTTAAAAACAAGGTATGAAAATCTGAAATAAGAGATATTTAAAGACACTAGGTTCAATTGCAACAGTTAAAACAAAGTCTTTTTTTTTAACTTCAAATTATTCTAGCATAAGTACCAAATAAAATATTAATGCTAGGGCAAAGAAAATGAGAAATTTCTTTTTTACGTACTAAAAAATTAAAACTTTCCAGAGGGAATATGTATTGACCCTGATACAGAGTAGATGAGGCATGTCTTTCTAAAATTATATTATCAAACAACATGTTCGGTGAAGAGTCAGGTTTTGACCACCATTCTAAAAGTGTGCAGGGTTGGGAACAATGGCATGTTGGTGATAAGAAGGAAATCTGCCCAAAGATCACTTCACTATGCAAAAAAAAAATGTAGTGGAGTTATAAATAAATAGCCATTTGTCTTGGCTATCATGGCTTCAACTTCAATCCTTTTGGAATAAGATATATGTAAATGACTCAGCATTTTGTTGTCTAATAGCCTTTGAAAAATCAATAATTAAACCACCTTATTACAGGAACAATCTCAAAATTAATAGACTATTATTCGAATTGGATTTATTGGACCCTCCTTGATTTTGAAATACAAAGTGGGGAAGCAGAATTAGGAAAAAGAATACATAAATTCAGATGAAGTGCCAAAGAGCATATAAATCTGATTTCCACATGATCAGATTTCATGCAAAATTGCAATGGAAGTTGGCATATTGATGTTCAATTAAAAGAATACAAATATTGTATAATTACTTATCAAAACATTGGAAAAACTGCAGTGAGAAGGGACTTTTTTCATATGTGTCCAGAATTGAAAAAATATGTCACCTTTCTGGAAGAAAATATTTGAAGCATTCAGAATGATAATTAAACAAAAAGTTACTTTTGCAGCCCAGCAGTGGCCTTATGCCCTTGTGCAGAGGTCGGCAACCTTTAACACTCAAAGAGCCACCCGGGCCCATTTCCCACAGAAAACAAAAGTCGGAGCCACAAAACCTGGGTGGGCGTGGTCAACTCAATGTCACTCGCTCCCACCCAGTCACATGATCCCTCCCAGCCATGCCTACCCAGGTTTTTGTGGCTCCGTGTTTTGTATGAGAAATAGGTAACTCCCTCTATCCCACTCATCTCTTTCTCCCTCTTTCTCCCTCTCCCTGTATCGTTTCCCTCTCACATCTTTCTTTTTCTCTATCTCCCTCTTATCTTTCTCTTATCTGTATTTTTTTACCTCTATTTCTCTCTCATTTCTCTCTCTGTATCTCTCTTCCTTTCTCTCCCCTTCTCTTTCTGTGTCTCTCTATGTCTGTGAGTGTGTTGCTGTCGCTCTCTTTCGCTCCCTGCCCCTGTGCCTGTTCTTACTGTTGGAAAGCCCTGCGTGCTCCTTTTGGAGTTTGTCACAAGTTGTTTTCCCCCCCTTCCTTTTGGAAAGCTGGGCTGGCAGAGCAATGAGCAATCAGCCCCCACCACAGCTGGTCAGGGGGGCGGGAGAGGGGGAGGAAGAGGTAAGGCTGCAAGGGCTTTCCGACAGTAAGAACAGGCACGGACAGGGAGCGAGAGAAAGTGATACACACACACACACACACACACAAGAGTCTCTTTCCGTCTGTACCTCATATCATCTGTATCTCATCTTCTCTCTGTGTATCACCGTCTCTGTGTCTTCTGTGTCTCTCCTCCCTCCCCCCTTCTCTCTGTCGCGGCTGAGCCAAGCGCTTCACTGCATCTTTTATTTGTTCTTTTGGAAATCCAGGCTGGCTCACTGTGGCTGAGCCGAGAGCCTGCGCACATGCGCGGAGACCACCCCTAAGCGAGAGGCCGTCTGCCCTGCGCGCGCCTTTCCTGCACTTTGGTGCTCACTTGAGGTCTCACCACGCATGCGCATGCTCCTGGCTCAGCCATAGCCAGCCAGGTGATTGCGAGGGGAGGAGGAGGGCTGCCCGAAGGGAAGCGTCCGCCGCGACTGATGATCGTTCATCAGCCAGATTTCCAAAAAAAGAAATAAAAGGGGTGAAGGGCGAAAGGTGGGGCCAGCCAATGATGGGAGCCGCAGGTTGCCAACCCCCGCACTAAACCAATACTGAAAATAATTGGAGTATCTTCTTTACTATCATTTCATTATTTTTATTTTTATTACAGATTTTTAAAAAGGAGGATTAAAAACTATATAAAGAAAAAAAAAGCTAAAAGTGTAAAAAAGTAAAACAAATAAAAAGGATATTTTAAGTAGTTTCCAAACTTCTTTACATCAATTATAAATACAATTATAAATTTACTTCTTACTCTATGATTATAACATAGCTCTCTACTTTCTGTAATCTGTCCTGGTTTATCATCAAAACTATAAATCATAAATTCATTTTCTTCTGTTTTATGCAAAAAGTTCATAAGGGCTTTCTAATCAGCAATAAACACAGATGTTATCTTTTCTCTGATTAAAGAAGTCAATTTGGTCATCTTGGCAAGTTCCATTATCTTCACCAACTATTTTTCCATTGTGGGTAATGCTGAGTCTTTTCCATCCTCATGCATATAATATCTTGTTGCTCTTATCAAACAGAAAAACAAAGTTCCATACTTTCCCCCAATTGTTTGTTTATCAATCCCAAATTAAAACCTCAATTTCAGTTGTATATTAATTTTTAAAATCCTTTACACGCCCACCAAACATAAACATGATGTCCTTTCTTTTTCACATTTCCAATATAAATTTGGCATTTATAAATTGTAGACAGTTTCTTGATTGACATATACCAAGGTACATCATTTTGTAAAAATTCTCTTTAATTGTAACATGGTGTAAATTTTAGTCTTTTTTATCATTTTTTTATCCATTAACTAAAAATTTTAGCTTACTTTATCATACATTTTTTCACTTGTTTTTTCTGTTTCAAATTTCAATGAAAGTTTATACATTTTAGCAATTACATGTTCATCATTTGAATACAATTGAAATGTTCAAATTCATTCTTACAATGTTCAAAATCATACTGTGGTCTACTTTAAATCTTCCTAATAACTTTAAATAAGAGACAGCTATATGCCTTTGTCATCAGTTCTTCTCTTGATTTTATGTTATATTCCCCTTATCACTTCATTGTTTTTAGATGCACTATTAATTCAGTGGTTCTTCCCCTTGCTTTATCTTATTCTAGATTTTAAGCAACATTCATACAGTAAGAGCTACATGGCAACCAAAAAATCCCAAAACATGGAGCTTTTCTCCAAGGGTAAGTATACAGTATACTATAGATGGATGTGATAAGGTGTATTTTATCTACCCAGAGGAGTAAGCAAGTGTGGTAGTATTGTAGTCCACATTTTATAAATGTTCATATTACTCTGATGATAATCCCTCATGAATCTTTATAAAAATATTGATTAGGTTTTATTTCTGATTCAGAAGATGGACAGCTAAATCATTAAAAAAACAACACAACTTTATTTCAATATCCAAGATGACTGCGTCTAAACAGTATAATATAGACTAATATATTGCATTTAATGATATCATAGCTTATATTATTCAAACCTTACTATCCGAGAGATAATTAAATAAGACTTGAGATAACAGTGGTTAGTTTTTCAACAATGTTTTATTCTTGAAAAATAAACAACATTGGTGAGAATTCACAGTACTGGAAACTGGAAGGTTTTCTTGATTAAATATCTTCTTATTCCAAATTTACCACTGGAAAGGAGGAACAGACACAATCTCAAGGGGAGGATGGTTTGATTAAGAAAAACAGCTCAGGGAGTTCTCCTTTCTCAAATGAATGTTTTTTTAAAGGAAATGTGGTTCTCCAATACAGCCCTTGGTAGAACAGATCATTAAACATTTATTTATTGAATTATTGTCTTAAACATTTTTAAAAACCATTGTTATATTTCACCAAATATTATAAACAGGATTATTTAACAATGGAATCCTAGGATGTCACAGAATGATGGGGCCCATCTTTGTTTTTGTTCATCTTCAGATTAGTTTTGACTATGGGCAACAGTGCAGTTAATGCCATGCAGTTTTCTTAGCAACATTTTTGGAAATTTTCCTAGGCCTGAAAAAGTTACTGACACAAAGTTACTTACCTAAATCTGGGATAGAACTCTACTCCAGTTTCTAGCCTGATACCTTAAAACAAACTGGCTTTTTAAATGGCAAATTAAGAGCAAAACAAAACAAATAAGCAAAAATCTGCTGTGAACAAGATGGGTTGTAGTTAGGTTACACTCAGAGGTGGGCTTCACACAATTTAACGGTTCACCTAGTGCAGAAAATATGAGCGTGCGGCTTCAAACACACAAGTATTTCCTGCGCGTGGCTTCCCAGCACACCTTCTTGGGCAGCCGCGGTGAGTAGAGCGGGCGAGGCATGAAAATGAGCTGGGCTACATGGGCGGGGTGAGTGAGCCAGAGAGTGAGATATATAGGATGGAATAGCACCTGGGCAGGTGGGCGGGCCCAGCCGGTGGGCAGAACACCAGTTCACCTGAACTGGTCGGAATTGGCAGCAGCCCACCTCTGGTTACACTGAATATCATTGTGAAGGTCTCATTGTTTCAGTATTAACCAAGCTCTATTATGATCAATCAAGGTCAAATGTTGGGCTGACAAGCTGTTGTGTTTTAAATATAAGTCAAGACTTGTTTCCCATGGTTTAATGGTTATCTTATAAGGTCAAGAAAACACGAATAAACTAAAATAAAATATAATTCATTTGGCAGAAGTGCACCTAAATACAGAGATTTGAACTTATTTTAGTATTAGCAGGGATGCTTATTAAGTACACATTAAGAGACTCAAAAGAGGACCTTTAAAACTTTAGAATTTAGAGTTTAGAAATTTCCCCTTGTAGTGCCATTATAACATAGTTTTCACAAAGCCTATAGATATCCTGTGACCTTGGCCATCTTTTCTGAGGGATTATATCCAGAATTCTTATAAGGCGATGCTTCTGACAGAGGATGTGAGGAACTGGTTTGAGTTATTTCTCCATCTTTTTGATATTCTAAAAATCTGTTCTGAGGGGTTGCGTGTCCCTTCAAAAAATCTGGAGAGAATGTAATGATGATAACCTTGCAAACAATTTGGTCAAATATTTTCAGGTGAGCTGTTACTGTTTCTTGGGATATGGTTGCATGCCTTTTTTTACTCAGATATATTAAATTGCTTGCATATTTTAAACCTTATTTTGGTAAAAACAATAGGCCTCCCCAAAATAAGAGGTTTACTTTAATATTGGTGGTGCAATACTGAAGGGCTCAGAGGAGCTACAAAATAGACATTTGAGGACAGGCTGCCGAAAGCCAATCCCCAATCTGGGTAATTAGCACTAATACCTACAATTACAATATGTCAAAAAATGAGTATAGCCAGGATTTAATTTGATCACTAATTTCTTGAAATGTTTACAAGACAGATTTATACAAAAATTTAAAAATATTTAAAAGAAAATAGATCATTTTTGTTTGTTTGTTTGTAGGTCAGTGGCATTTTACCATGTATTCTTGATGGTGATTGTTTCATTAGGTCCAATAATCCATCTCCAGACATTGGACTATTGTTTGAACTTGGAATCACTTACCACAATGTAAGTCCATGGAGATGACTCAGTGTATGAAACTGATTTAGCAGACTATGTTGGGTGGAGAAGCAAAAGGATTAGCAAGAGAAGTGTTTGGCATGATAATCCATAGGAATGAAGCAAGAATAGATTTCAGTATTTTTAAAAATCCACTTTTATTGGAGCCGAAGCGTTTTAATATTTGTTCTTTGTCATGTTTTTCATGGAATGGTCAGCCAATTTGTTTCTTAGGTGCTTTGTCTTGAGATTAAACATCTTAGACTTTAGTGCTTTTAGAAGAATAAATAAAAATGATACAAAAAAGAATAAAAAAGGTCTAGCTATGTATACAAAAATTAAGTGATAATAATGACCATAAAGATACCCTCATTACCTCCTTTGTTTTTGTTCGTCATGAAAATCAAATATTGTTTATAATGTTTTGTGAAACTCCCTTTACCTGATATTTTGTTATTTTTAGAATGACTAGTCACTTGGGATTGCAGTGAGGTTAGAAATAGGTTTGTGTTAAACATCACAGTCTACATTCCGTACTGGTCTGCTTCACAAAACTCACTATGCTAAAACCAAACAAACCACTTTGTGGCACAGTGTGATAAATGAATAGTCTTGTCTGAATATGTAGGCTTGATTACCTTCTTAACAGTAATAGCCAGTAGTCTCCTGAGTAGTTTTTTTCTTTGGTCATCATTTGTTTGCTGTGGTTAACTGTATTGAGTAACAAGCTGGCATTGGTATGTACGATGCCTGTCGTTGATTTCTACAAACTTTCAATTCAGGGAGATTGTGAATCTAATATTCAGGGTGGGCATATTTTATATATTTTGGGAGCAAAAAGATCAGAAAATTGCATTTCTACTTTTAGTGGGGTAATATAGGGCAAGTGTTGCAGATCTAAGATTGAATTATGCCTAATCAATTTACCTTCTAACTTCATTCTCATTCTTTTCTAGTCAACAGGTGAGAGAGGAGAATTAAGTTGTGGCTGGGAATTTCTAAAACTTTTTGATACAAGTGGATTTCCAATTCCTCTCAAGTACGTTTTCTTTGTGATGAGTGGAAAAAGGTGGAGCCATAATAAGAAGACAGTTCAGTTGATATATGTTGTTGGGTTTCCTTTTTGTACTCCTGTGCCAGATGTGAAAAAAAATTCACATCAGTTACCCCAGAAATTCCAGTATTCAGAACTGCAAATGTTACAAGTATAAATCATATGTTTAGAATAGAATAGAATAGAATAGAATAGAATAGAATAGAATAGAATAGAATAGAATAGAATAGAATAGAATAGAATTCTTTATTGGCCAAGTATGATTAGACACACAAAGAATTTGTTTCCGGGGTGTAAGCTCTCAATGTACATACAGCAATTGTGATATCATTAAAATAGTCATTGTAAAATACATTCAGCATAAAACAATTTCAACTTTTGTGAAAAAGGAGGCACTACTTATGATCACTCATGTCTTAATCACCTGTCCATTGAATTACCTGCCACGAACTATGAATGGGGGCTGTGTAGGAAAAGGATTGGGAGAACCTGGAGGTGAAGTTAAAAGAGGGATCAACCTAGAATCCCTACATGTCCACAAGCAGATAAAATCCAATCCTTTGCTTGACTTCTGTTGAGTCTTATCTAATTTCGAGCAGAGTTTAACTGCTAGTTGACATGATTCCTGTACATAGGCTGTTTAGCAATAGAAAAAAACTCTGCACAATCACTTGAACATGAGCCAGCAGGGCGCTGCAGCTGCCAAAAAAGCTAACACCGTCTCATTAATAGTGGGATAGAATCAAGATTATGTGTAATGTTAATAGCATTTTATAAAGCCTTGGTAAAACCACACTTGGAATACTGATTCCAGTTTTGGTCACCATGAGGTAAGAAAAGATGCTGAGACTCTAGAAAGAGTGCAGAGAAGAGCAACAAAGATGATTAGATTATGAAGAACGGTTACAGGAACTGGGTATGTCTACGTTAATGAAAAGAAGGATTAGGGATGACATAACAGCAATGTTCCAATATCTCAGGGGTTGCCACAAGGAAGAGGGGGTCAGCCTATTCTCCAAAGGAAGAAAGGACAAGAAGCAACGGATGGAAATTAATCAAGGAGAGAACCAACCAAGAATTAAGGGGGGATTTCCTGACAGTTAGAACAATTAATCTGATGGAGGTGGAAACACCCCTGGAACAGATCTATGTACCCCAATAAGTATAACTTTGGTTCATACTGTAACGTTGGTTCATACAATTAAGTTAGGCCTGAAACTCTGGTTTAGAATTCTTTTCCTTTCCCATGCTGTATCCTTGAAAACGCTGTGTTAGCTAAATGTATA
>JANHFT010005113.1:50934-62234 GCA_032467955.1 Pseudoxenodon macrops
CCTCTGGAGGATTAAAAACGGCCCTACGGGCAAACTGCAAGTCCATTCCTGAACTTCTGGTTTGCTCGTTGGGCCATTTTTCACCCTCTGGAGGCTTCCCTGTAAACTCCTGAAGCCTCCGGAAGGTGAAAAACGGCCAAAAATCAAGGCCAAAAACCAGCTGCCTAGTGCACGCAAGCACGCTGGAGATGACAGTGCAATGCCTCACGTGCCCTCAGAAATGGCTCCGCTTGCTACTTCGGGCACACGTGCCATAGGTTTGCCATCACGGATTTAGGATAATCATGTTAACTGCAGAGCAATATTAACTTTAGGATAAGTTCTATTGTCATCAACACAATCACTTGCTTTTCTATGCTTCAAGAACTTTCAAGGTGGTATATAAGTTATAAATAAAAAATAAAAATTCTGAATAATAGGAAGATATGAAGTTCTAGTAGTCGATTAGAAAAGCTTTAGCAAATGACCGTTGTATATAATAATTCACCTCCATATAATGATTTAAAACCATTTATTTCCAAGTGAGTGAAAGATCATTTGCACTCAAGAAGCAAAGCTTAAATCTTGGTTGATTAACAGTTATAAATAATTATGATAGGTTATAGATCTCAAAGTATTACCTGGGTAGGAGAAATGTTCCCCTCTGAATGTAAGTATTAGAATATAAAAATGTTTTGTTCTTTATGAACTGGCTTTAAGTTAAAATCAATAACTGAAAAAAAGCAGTTGAGTATAATGGTTAAAGCACCAGACCAGAAACCTGGACACCATGAAAACTAATTGTGCCTTATATGAGGTTGTACCTGCGTGAAGCCAGCTGGGGAACTTAATCCTAGAAAATGTTGCCAATATATAGCAAGGACTTGTCCAAGGAGTTACCAGGAACTAACACAACCCCAACCCCGAAATAACATGTCTATACACTATTTATTGTTTATTTGGTTACATTATTTCATTTGTATATTTTAGAAAAATTATTTATGTAAATATAAATTAATCCTAGCAAATGTTATTCTCTAGTAATTTCTCCAACCTATAAAACTAAACTGAAAGTTTTTTTTTATGAACTCATGATATAATGAACATAGGTAATCCATGTGCCGTGTATATTTTTAGTTTTATGACATTCTTCTGAATTCTGGGAATCACGATAAGCATTAAAAACAAATAAATGATAAATTAATTCAAAGCCCATATGAATTCCTGTGATATTAACAAAGAGACATTTAAGAGATGAAGTTGTAAAGGCCATGGGGCTAGGACCTAAATGAGAGGGTAAATACCACACACCAAAAGATAAATACTGTTGACAATAGCCTGGCCATAAGGAGAAAGGGCATTCCAAAAAATAGGATGGCACATCAAAGAAGGCCTTCTCTCCTATTCCTGCATAATGGAAATTGCTCAGCTCATTGATTTGAAGATATTAATGGTTGGGTAGGTACATACTGGTGAAACACTTCATTATGTATAAAAACAATTTGCCATTAAGAGCACTACATACCTTACACAAAAACCTTGAAGCTAATCAATAACGCAATTCAATTGTGCTAGGACTGATTCTACCTGGTCTCTGAAGAATGTTGTCTGTCTTGTTGCATACATTATTAGTTGCCATTTCCAAATTATCTTTAAGGGCGAGCTGACATGGGACATGTTGCCATTCCTATGTGTCCAAATGTGTACAGCCAGCACATACCTATCTAGGAAGAAGTGTGTACAGCCAGCACATACCTATCTAGGAAGAAGTGCAACTGCAGCACTAGATAAAAATTGATTGAGCATACTTTGGGCCACAATGCCATGAAGGCCTTATGAGGCAGCAGACCCTCCAAATTGTGTCCTTGTTGCTTCAGAGTTGGAGGCCTACTCAATTTCCAGACCCATAAGATGCCATTTTTGTGCTTTAGTCTTGTTGGAATTCAGTTTCAGTTTATTACTGTATCTAGATGACCTGATAGGAATAAAGTTGGGGAAGGTCTGTGACAAAAATATTACCCTTTTGGATCTTCTGGATTTTTGCGAATTTTCCCTACTTAGTATTCTTATTATTTATTAGCTTGATTTTTATAGCTGTCCAACTCTCAGAAAGAATGCTGGGTGGCTTACAATTGAATGGAAAAACAAAGAATGGAATTAAAAATAAAAAGTACATCCCATTTCCTCCCCTGCAAAGAAAAACATATAACCAAGGCCAACCAGATGGGTTCATCTTGCATTCCAGTCCAGTGCTTGAGGTATATACAGTATAATGAAGATAAAGAGAACAAATTGAACCAAAGTTTGATGCTTGTTTAATTTAGCTCATTAATAAAGGTGTTCAACATGTGGGAAAAAGTAATTGCCTGTGAAAAGATTAGATTCTTCCTGTTTTTCCCCCCTGAGCAATGTAAGCCTGCATATTTTTGGTTGCCTTTCTTCCTCTTCATTGCAAACTCTGAAAGCAATTAGAGAGCAAAAATTAAAATTTCAACCTAAACAATTTATAGACAAGAGACTAAATGTGAGATTCTGTTTGTTTCTCAGGCTGTGGTTTTAAAATTTACTGCAGGGGAAAGATGTGAATTATCTATTATACATAGTTCCAAAGGGATTGAGAATATTTAGATAATGCTTAAGAGAACTAATTTAAATCAATACATTCATTATTTTGTGGACCAAAAATACAATCCAACACTATTGCATATTTCATTACACAGGGAGAATAGCTTTGTTGTTATCTCATGGGATGCTATTGGATTAGTCTCTGCTATTTGATGTATAAGTCAGCAAAATCTTTTCCAATAACTCTGTTTGAGATACAAAAGAAAAGTCCCTTTGCTAGTAATGCTGCATGAACAAATGTTCAAAGTGTCTATTAGCAGCTGTATCAGTATAGATCACCTTTAAAAGTCCAGTAACTGCTAAACAATAGAATAAATAATAATTTCCTAAATTTATTTTTAATATGAACTGGTTGATCAAATACTTTACAAAATTTCAAGGCTGACAATTCTAAACAAAAATTAAATTGAAATTGCAAAGTTATTGTCAGGGAAATTGTGAATAGTTTTTAAGATAGGTAGGTAGGTAGGTAGGTAGGTAGGTAGGCAGGCAGGCAGACAGACAGACAGACAGACAGCATGCTGTGTGGATTTAAGGTAATGATTCCACCTATGAGAATGGGACTTGCTTCTGTACATACCGTATGTAAACAGGGAAGGCTACAATCTTAACAAAACGTAAACAACTGAATTAGTTACCAGTTGGCTTCTGGTTGTAATTCAAAACACTGGTGGTCACTTATGAATCCTTTCATGGCATGGAGCTGTTATTTGTTAATTGTTTCTATCTATCCACATTAAGAGGCACATTAAGACTCCCATCAATCAAGGAGTATCATCTAGAAGACTCCAGATGTAGGCCTTTTTTGTTATAGCACCTGCCCTTTGGAACATTATTCGCTCAGAGACTACTGTGTTTCCCTGAAAATAAGACAGGGCCTTATTTTCTTTTGACCACCGAAATATGGTCTTGGCCTTATTCTTGGGGGGGGGTGTCTTATTATTTTGGGAGTGCAAGAGGCCCCTAAACCTCAGTCTGCGGCAGGGGGACTGGTGGTGGAGCGCCAACCAGCTGCTTTGCTGGTGCCACTCAGGTCACTACCTCCAACAATTGTGGCAGATTTTTCGTTGCTTCCTGTGAAAACAGCACAAAGTGAGGAGGCGAGGGGGGGTGAAGGGGGGAAACATGCCCCACATGCACCTGCCATCCATGCGGAACGGCCTCGCGGAGGCTGCTCCCGCAAACCCTAGCTTGCACGCCCTTTCTTTTAGTGGCAGCCACAAAAAGACCAGCCGCAAAAAACCTCTTGCCAGTCCTAGCCCTGTCGACCTGGGATTGGGGAAAAGGGAATTGTCGCCGGAGCTCCGAGAAGTGGCTGGCACGGGCTGTCTACACAGCCATGAAGCGGGATTGGCGTGGCCGGTTCTTGCCCGCAGCATTTTCCCAATGATTTACCATATTTAAACAGCCAAGTGCCGCCAGACTTTTTCGCCTGCCAGTTGGAGTGATGGACAGACCCCGCTTTGTCTTCTGCAAATGACCAGCGTCCAACTAACTAAGTCTGGGGGAAAGCCACAGAAGGGGGAAAAGGGGCGCGCGCATGGAGGGTCATTTTGTCTGTACAAGAGTTTCCTTGTGCATGTGCATGTATGTGAGAGAGTGAGTGGGTTGGGATAGCCTTCAGTTTTGGTCTGGCCTCGCAGGCTCCATTTATTCTGAAGATTCTGGAGCTCACGCGGCCCAACAGGAAATGACACCAAAGACAAAACTTTTTCGCCCGCCAGTAGGAGCGTCGTTTTGTCTTTACCGTCGTTTCCTTTCGGGCTACGCGAGCTCTGGAACCTTGGCTTGATTCTGAATAAATAATAAAGACACCAAGCCAGCTGAGATCAGCAGGCTAGATTCGGGGAGCTGAACGTGCTGCTGCCACCCAGGAGGAGAAGAACATGAGAAATGGGCTCTCTCGCAGCACCTCCTCTCTCTCTTCTTCTCCCAAGCAGCAGCGGTGCATTCGCCTCACTGAATCTGGCCTGCTGATCTTGGGCGGCAGTGGCTCTGACCTGATCCTCGCCAGCAATGCTGCGGGCAAGAACAGGCCATGCCAATCCCGCTTCATGGCTGCATAGACAGCCCATACCAGCCACTGCTTGGACCTCCGGCGACAGTTCCCTTTCCCACAGTTCTAGGTCGACAGGGCTAGGGCTGGCAACAGGTCTTTTGCGGCCGCTCTTTTTGCGGCTGCCACTAAGAGAAAGGACACGCGAGCTAGGGTTTACGGGAGCAGCCTCTGTGAGGCTGTTCCGCATGGATGGCAGGTGCATTTGGGGCATGTTCGCCCCCCTTCGCCTCACCTCCTCACTTCGTGCTGTTTGCGCGGCACCTGCACATACATCTAAGTATTTGGGGGGGATTATTTTCAGGGGGGGCTTATTTTAGGGTATGCGCTCAAAAGCCCAATTGGGTTTATTATCGGGACATGTCCTAGTTTTGGGGAAACACGGTGGATGGCCAAACTATGTTGGACTTTCATTTATGCCTTGGAGAAAGGGAACAGATTGTGAAAGTCTATGAGATGGTTATTTTAATTGCTATTTGATTGGGGTTTTTCTTGCCTTGGATGCCAGTTATGTATTTGACTTTGCTGTTGAGTTTTTTAACTATTGTTAGCCATCCATAATCATCATAGTGAGATAGGCTGCCATAGAAATTGAATAAAATAAACATGAATAAATGATTGCAATATTATCCTATAATTCTATGGCATTTTCCTGAATATAATATTTAGTAATTTATTTCCCAGGCGCTTTCCTCTCTACCGAGAAGTGCTATCAACCCATCCTTAAATCAAGAAAACATAGTCCGAAATTTATTGTTCCCACTACTGATACCTAATCCAAATCCCTAGCATTGCTGCTATGGTAATTCTGACAGTCTATTGGCACAGAGCCACACTTACCAGGTTTTTAGAGAGATAGCAACTGACCAGGGTGAAGTGGCTCTCCAATCCCAGCCATTAACAGGGTCAGCTCATGGAATGGGTAACAATGTGCATAGATGTCTATGTGAAATTCTCAGATAACTAGTCATGGCTATCCCAAAGGTGCTTTTCCAAGAGGCACTTGGACTTTGTTTTTTCTTTGAAGATGTTTCACTTCTCATCCAGGAAGCTTCTGAGACGAAGAAGCTTCTTGGATAAGAAGCTTCCTGGATGAGAAGCGAAACGTCTTGAAAGGAAAACCAGAAAGTCCAGTTGCGTCTTGAAAAAGCACCTAGCACCTAGACTATCCTTGGATGCTAATCAGTTAAAAAACATTCATTGATGTTTTTAACTGTTTCAAAGTTAAAAAATGAGTTAACTCTGTTTCACTAATGAGCCGGGAATGAAGATGAAAGAAATAAAGGTATTCCGCAGAAAAGATGCTTCTAACATGTGTGAGGTTTGCTGCCAAAAGGAAAAAAAAACACCAAGGCAACATTTAAAAGATTGTGCTAAATAACTGGGGGTGGTGGTGGTGGTGGTGAATTGAGTTTGTTTCCTAGAACATGTGCATGGAGGGAGGGCAATGCACATGTTCTAGAGAACAAACTCAATTGAACTAACTGCACTCAGCTTCTTCTTCTTTTTTAAAGTAGCCTTGCACAGATGAATATTGACGTGTTTTAGTCCAAAAGGCATTTCTCTTTTGCTTCTATTAAATTTCTCCACCACGGAAGAAAAAAAAAGAAAACCTTAGATTAAAGGCATCCTGTAATAAGAATACAAATCGTCCTTGATTTTCTTTTAACGCGCGACCTTCCTGAATTGTAGAGTTTTCCTCTTTTTCGATTTCTGGGTTGAGGTTGCGCCCAGTCCAGCTGACACTGTGGGAAGTCTGCCCTTTACATGCAATGCTAACCTTGATGTTGACAGTCCTTAGAAGTCGGCCTGGCGGAGTCGTCCGCGCTCTGCTCCAAAATCAGCGCCCTGAAACTTGCCATGGCAATTTCCAAGGATCTTGCACGCCCGCGCAGTGAAGCCGACCTTCCCCACCGAGAGCGAGCTTTCCAGGATTATCGCACGCAAGTCCCCTCGTTGCTTCTTGTGTATTTACCAGCGGGAGGGACTTAGTCAGCAAATCCTGCTCGGAGGCGCTTTAGCCAATGAGGAACCTCGCCCTGCTTGCTAGGGGGCTTCGGAGTTGGCGCTGGACGCCTGCAGAAATACAAGGCGGTCCTCGCTGGGGCTGATGGCAAAAAATGGGGTCCGGCAACAGAGGTGGTGACTTAGCTCGCTCAGCAATTGGCGGGATTCCGTAATGCACCCATCATGTAGCCTTGCCTGCCCAGCCCCATGGAGCGAGAGGATTGTTTACCCCTCACTTTTGCATAAATGCGTCTTTGCCGCTGGAAGATGAAATGCTTTTCTCGTTACCTGCCTTACCTCTTCCGACCGCCGAACACCATCCTCTCTTCCAGCTGCCACACCGAAGGTACCCGAGCGGAGAGGAGAAGGGCAGGATGGGTGGGACGCGAGGTACGGCGCAGAGCCGAGGGGAGGGGAAAGAGGAGAAAGTGGGAGGGGAGCCTGAGATCGCCTTTGGCAGCCGGTGCGTGACCGGGCTTGACAAAGCTGGGGGGGGTAGGGGGTACGGTGGGGATCCGCGATAAGATTTCGGGAATCTCGGTGTGGCCTTGTGGAAAATGCGTCCGCCGTTCCTCATCAAGGTGAATGGTGCCCGGTACTACTACCCTTTCAGGAGGGTCTTCTGGCATTGGGTGCTTTTAGGCGATTGCGTACAAAGGTTGTTCTTAAGTTTCATGGGCTTTTAGGTTTTGCCCCGAGAAGAAACGGAAGAGTAAGATTTGCCCTCCCGTGGAAGCAATCCCGTTCGGTGTGTGGAAAGCATGTTTTTACACTGTGGGTTGCTTTCACTCCCTCCCTCCCTCATTGCCTCCCTGGCAATCTCTTGTGCTTTTTTTAAAGATCTCTTGTCCTGTAGAGGTGAGATCAGCCACTGCATACAGCATAGTAAATTCTTAGTAGGATTTTGACATGTTAATGAGCGAAGGGTAAGCTTAACAAGGTTCTGGGGTTGGCAATATCCAGTGTGTTTGTGTGTGTGTGCGTGCGTGCAAGTTTTTCCTTCTGCACTGATCTGCAGGATGTATACAAGAGCAATATCACGGCTTTTTTTTTAATGAATTGCCATTCATTCACAGTCTAAGAGTTAATGTAAAAAAGCTTACAGAAAATAACACTGAAACGTTATCCCTCATACTATAAAAATTGTGGGGGAGAGGTGCCACTGATGATAGGCATGGTACAAAATCCTGGATCTATAATTAGTGAGCAGTAGTATAGAAATGTTTCCAAAATGTAAGTTGCGTTAATTTCTATGTAAACAAGCCAAGTGAGCTTATTAAACAAGCTTAAATAGGACTGGGATGCTGCAAGTTAACTGATTAAAATGTAAAGCTGTAGTAGTCTATAGAGCACATTCTAATGCTGAGTTGCCATTAATCTATGTATTTTAGATCAAAACACATTTTAGTTTGGCTCAGTAACTTATAATTAGAAGATGGGAAAAGCAGATAGGATAGGGTTTTAATTGTCCTCATAATGGCCAAAAGATGTAAAAATGTGCTTGAAATTGGTTCACTTGGGATATAATTCAAAGTTAGTAAATTTGCTATAAAGGGATAGGCTTGGATTATTCTTTCCTGCCTTTGATTTTTACAAATAAAATATTTCTACAATGATATGTTCTGCTATTACACAATGACCAATCTGCATCCTACAATTTTTGGGCTTTTTTCAGAAATTGAATATTTCTGAAAAAATATTATTATACTCATTTAAGATCCATTTGTTTTAAAAAGACATGTTTTTAATGTGTCTTGGTATGTGACAGAATTTCCAAGCATGTTTTAGATAACTATCTTGGTTTATCTGAACTTGCTATCATTTCTGTTACTTTATTTTCTTCCTTCTTGTCTCATTTTATCATTATTTTGATAATAAACTTTTCAGGGAAGGATCTGGCCTTTTAACTTCTGTGGCTCTTTCAGTCTTTCCAAATTAGATACTGATCAGATATACTGGATCTTCAGGCCAATAGAATGTGTAAATTGCAATCCAATTCAACACATCAGGGTACACAATTAGGTAAAGTTAATGAAAATACCATTAATATTGATATTGCTGCAAAGTAGTATTGAAATCAATGTAAAGGAATGGGCAGATATTGACACCTGAATGTAGACCTGAAAGTATGCTAAAAGAAAACAAAAGCAATATACTGTACATCTGGTGAGATGCCTGGCAAATTAATAAATAGAAAAGAATACACATGGGTTTTTCTTAACTGATCTGCTGAAGGAATGGGCAGGGAGGAATCCCTTAAAACGGAAGGCAACCAACCAGCTATCCCTGTGAAGGGTAAAAGCTAGTTGATATTTTTTTCCTTTTGATGTTAAAATAACAAACAGTGGGAGAATCCAGAAGATGTGGTCATTTCTAAATTTGATATTGGAAACAACTGGATATATTATCCCTTGAATTCCTGTGAATTTCCCAGAGCTTGTTTGGTGTCAAATGGTACTAAATAAAATAAAAGGAATAAATACATTCTACAGTAATCAGTGTATTATCATGGCTAGGGTCTCTTCATCCAGAAACAGATGCTATTGACTCAAAGGTTGAACTTGGCAAAGGCCCTCAATGGTTGTGACTTGCTTCTGGATGTCCTTTGTTGGGATTGAACGGAAGCTCATTCTTCTCTAGCCAGACTCCCAAATCTCTAGGCATTGGGAAAGAACCTTGACAGCATTACATGGTTGACTTGGGGCAAAAATTTATAATTGGCTCTCTGTGCTATGCTATGTTTTACATAAAGTTTGTTGTCACAATTGATTGCCTTTATGCAGCATATGAAACCATAAACATTGTATTATGGCATTGCGCAACTATGAACCTTCTTGATATAACCAAGTGGATTTTTATTATTTGTTGTAATATTTTTATGTTATTTTATTTTAGTTACAGTATTCTCTTGTAAAACGCTTGGGATTCTAGGAGGAGGTGACATAATATAGGCATAAATAAATAAAAAATACAAAACTGCAGCCTCAGATTAATAAGGATACTTTTGAAAGCCATCCAAAGATTTTGTGTGAATCTGATATGATTTTGACTGATGATTGATTTGGCAAGAGTTCTGTCATAATGCAAGTTACATAATTTACATCATTTGTATAATAATTTGCACCCTTTGAATGATGATGTCACAACACATGAGATAATTGCAGATTGTGCCTGATGCACATGTTACTCATGTTTTTCTATGTGGTAGCAAAGAATTCTGACGTTGGGCTTGTCCCTTCATCTTCATGTTTGGAATCATCCAGCAAAAGCCCATTTCCCCTAAATTTCTTTAATGCCTTTGATGTCAGATTTAAAATAGCCTGGGATTTTCTCGGAATCCAGAAGCCTTTTCTGTATAGAATTCTGTGAAAGAAAAATGTACCGGTATATCTGATTAATTTGAAATGTTCATGTGTTTTGAATGTGCAGCATTTTTCTATATTTTAATGGAATGTTTGCCTTTCTGATGCAATTATCCTAAATAAAACGATACCAGATCAAATAATGAAGTTATACGTCACATGTCTTTGATAGAGATTGTTTTGTTTTGATCAATCTGTGCAAACTTAATTCAAATCATGTGATGATGATTATCTTCATTCCAAAACTATGGCCTAAGACAGGGGTGTCAAACTGGCAGTTCACAGGCCGGATGTGTCACGCACAGGCCCACCCCAGATCCGCGAGGGAAGAAACATTGTGAAACATCATGTGACAGCAATGTGACGCTACAAATTTGACACCGTGGTGTAAGACAATCACTGCACACGTTGCACATATATGGAAGCAGTGAATCCCAGCATCTTAGGGGAAGTCACACATTTGGGTAGACCTGAAAAAAATAATGATGGCTTATTGCTTACATTACTGCTTTTTGCATGATAGTTGTGAAGTTATAGAATTCCACCATTGATTGTCAAATTCATGAAAAAAAAGTATTTCTATATTTTATTATTTTATATTTTTTTGTCACTGGCACAATACATTAAAATTATGCAAGAATACAGAGAGCCAGGGTACTGTAGTAATAATGTAGTTAAGGGCTTGTATCTAGAAGATCTGAATTCAAATTTACCCATGTGCGTAGAAACTCAGTGGGTAATTTCAAGCTAGTAATTTTCAGCTAGACCAACATTCTGCACTATGATGGTTTTGTGGAGGAAAATTGTAGGGTGTAGTTATACAGGCTTGAGCTCCTTTAGGAAAGGTAGGCTATAAATCTAACAAATAAATAGATTAACACAGTTGGAAGGGACCTTGTAGGTCATATAGTCCAACCCCCCACCCAAGCAGAAGATCCTACACCATTTCTGACAGATGGCAGTCCAGTCTCCTTTTGAAAGCTTCCAGTGAAGCAACTTCTAAAGGCAAGCTGTTCCATTGGTTGGTTGCTCTCATTGTCAGAAAAGTTCTCCTTATTTTCAGGTTGAATCTCTCCTTGTTCAGTTTCCATTATTCCGTGTATGGCTTTCAGGTGCTTTGGAAAATAGCTTGATCCCCTCCTCTGTGGCAGCCCCTCAAATAGATGGTAGGTTTTCACTTGCATTATTCATTGTAGTGGAAGATGGTTCATTCATTGTTGAATTGTCTAAATTAATATATATTAGTATATATTATATTCTGCGAGTAAAAG
>JANHFT010005113.1:65524-78001 GCA_032467955.1 Pseudoxenodon macrops
ATAAGAATAGTGACCTATTTTGTAGGTTTATATAATATTTGTAAAATTATCTTAGCCTCTGAAAATGTTACTTTAATACTTTTAATACAAAAAATGTGTATTTTGGAATAAGGTACAACCTGGTGATAGTGTGACAGGAACCACCCTTTGAAAACAAGGCCAGAATAAAGATCTAGGCAAAAAGTTTTATACAAAAGTTTTAATTAATCAAAGCCATGATGGGTGTGGCAAGATAATTATTTATAGGCCCATCTGTTGAAGATAAGTCAATTTGGAATGGAAGGAGAATAATATTAAAGAGCATACAGAAAGAAGAGATAGTAGAGTGAAGTTGTCTAGAATTGATGATTTGGCGCAAGGAATTGAAAATTGTAGGAAGTAGTGCACATGGCACTGAGGAGGTAAGAAATCGCTTAGTGCTTATTTTTCTAATATACACGCTTATTTTACCGTGACTTCATTTGTATATGGAGTGCTTGATAGCTACCTTGTAACCAATAATCTGGTTGTAATTTGAGTAAAGTACAGTAGATAGATATATCCTGTGTTTGACAGTGGGAGCTGTTTAGCTTGGGAGCCGTTGCTAATTTATCCTTCGTGCGGCTGACCAGGCTCTGCTGGTTCTTGCAAATAAATTATTTTGGATATTGAATATTGGGTTCATGGTCTCAACTGAGTAGATGAAGAATTGGGGTGAATCTTGCTGCAAAAACAGTTGAGAAGGGAGACAGAGCTGTGACATTCATGAGTTTTCTCCCCAGCAAGCTGGAGGTTTAATTATGAATGAAATGGCTCAAATTTATATCAGGAAGTATCAATTGGTGTGGTACATATGAAACTGGGAATCTATAGGATTAATGACAGTTGCATATTACGTTCCAGTAAATGGCAATAATGGAAGAAATAGATACAGGTTTTAGAAATAATTAAAACAGTGAAGAAAAAATATTATTATGACTGGTCACAAAGTCAGCCAGATGTTTAGATTGGATTTGACATTTTTGTCCACTTACCAAATCTTTCCCAAAGGTCTGAGATAGAATTGCTGTAGAATTTAGAGTGTCAGAATTTCTGCTAGGTGGAGTGGTCATATGCTTAATGACCATATTGTTTAATGATGAAGGTGTTAATCCCCATGTGGTCATTAAATTAGGACTACCTATATAGGTTGAATAAATAAAAGGGGAATATGCAGCCTTGTTGCACTTGTTTGCTCACCTGGAGATGGTCTGTTTTTCATGTTTTGTTAAATGGTTTCATGACCTATATTTTTTTATTTTATTCATTTATTGAATCTATATTGCCATCTATTCACCCATGGCGACTGAAGGTAGCTTACAGAATATAAAAACATTTAAAAACAGTAAAACTAATTTAAAAAAGCAAATAAATTAATGTAATAAAATCAACCCCACCTCCCATTCCAGTGACAGCCAATCACATGAGCCATTTAATGGGCTCCATCCCATCCTGGGTTACCCAGACCCACTGGCAGAAGCAGGTCTTTAGCGCCTTCTGAAAGAGAATTAGAGTGGGGGCTGTTCTAATCTCTGGGGGAATGATGTTCCAGAGAGAGGGAGCCACCACAGAGAAGACTCTTCTTCTGGGTCCCACCTGGTGTATCTCCCACGGGGATGGGACCTGCAGCATTTCCTGGCTCCCTGCTCTGATGGGTAGATGTGACCGGCAAGAGACAGTCTCTCAGATAACCTGGTCCCAAGCCATGAAGGGCTTTTAAGGGTATAACCAGCACCTTGAATTATATGCGTTTATCTTGAGGATACTTCTTCAGTTGAATCAATTACTATCTGTCCTTTGGTGTTCTTTAGCATACCAATTTGAGATTTTAACCTCCTTCTGAATTCATAGATCTTTTGAAAGATTTCCTTGTTTTTCATCTGTTTCCATTTTCAGTGTCTTTACAGATGCTATTGTAGTACTACTGCTTCCTGCCTCTTCTAACAGCTTTCTGAAATTCTTCGTTAAATTTCTTTCTGAGATTTTTGTCTTTCTTGGCTTCTCTTCCTTTTCTAGGCAATTTTCATGGTTTGTCCTGGCATTGAGTTTGCTTTCTTCTCTTTTTTCATTTTGGCGGTGTCTTCACGTTCATCATTAAGTTCATATCACAATGTCTTGCCCATCTTCTGGGCATAGCAAAGCAGGATCTGGGGGTGTACACCCTGGTTAATAAAGTCATTGTTTTATATTATATGTAAAAGCAGCCAATTTGGTTTAATGTATTGGAATCCAGCCAATTATGATTCATATGATAAGACATAGTTTAACAAACCTGGTTAGGTAAAATATATGAACATCTTATACCTATACAATATCTGAATTATCTTGCTTAAATGTTTAAATCCTTGAACTGTACAGTTCTTACAAGCTAATGAATAACTGTGTGATCAGAGGGAAGTCCTGCTATATATTTAGAGAAATTGCTGGTGGAGCAGCTTTTCAAGCTGTTATAGATGTGGTGCACAAATCTATCTCACAGGAACTCTTGCCTGAGGTGTAACTTTTATTTCAAGTACTCATAATTTGTCTTTTTAAAATTGCTGCTCTTGTGAATTATTTTGGTCGTGGAATGGCAGGTTTTTAAATATTTATGATCTTTTTATTCCAGAGCTTGAGCATAAAACACTAGGGAGGAGCTTAATAAATGGACAGAAGCCAGCTAGCTGAATGAATGTTAAGAAAATACACGCTTTTCTTTAAAGGTCTTCAGAGGAGGTGGGTTGCTGCCGGTTCGGATCGGTTCTATAGAACCGTTAGCAGAGATTTGCCTCTGCTCATCCAACCAGCAGTGATGGCTGGCTGGCCATGCCCTGAGCCGATCCTCCGGGAGGAAATTGGTCCTCCAGGTGGAAATTGCCTCAAAAATAACCCTTTGCGCCTGTGCAAAAGCCTCCTGCACATGTGCAGAGGGTTATTTTTGAGGCAATACCCTGATATGATGGAGGCACATGCAAAACACGGACTTCTGTCACAACCCAAACCTGTAGGAAAGGAAAGTAGAACCCACCCCTGGTCTTCAGCAAACAGTAACATTGGCAGTTCAGAATAATTTCTCTGGGCTTCAAATGAAAACAATTAATTGATTGTTTTCCAGAAGTCACAGCATCAGTTTCTCCTCAGGCTGCTAACTAGAATAGGACATGCTTTCATTATCCCTTATAGCAGGGGTGTCAAAGTTGCTACGTCACGTTTTCATCATGTGACGTATCGCGACTTTTCTCCCTTCGCTAAACTGGGAGGTAGGTGTGTCCAGCTCATGATGCATGTGGCCCACGAGCTGCGAGTTTCATACCCCTACCTTATAGAAATAGATAGAAATTTAGAAATAGGCCACAACTGATGCTAGAATTATACAGGGAAGACTTTTTATCTTTAAAGGATTTTGGTGAAAATAAACAAAACAAATCCATTATTTGGTTAGCTCCATTAACCTTGTAGAAAACTATGATGTGTAAGTTTTTCCAGAGTCACAAAATTCATAATATTTGTTAGTATAGTGGATAAACAAACTATGTTTATAAACTATGGGTTTATGGCTGATTGTATTATGCAAGCCCAACCTGTTGTGATTATTTTGGTAAAATCTGATTCTCCAACTTGTAGCCAGCCTTATATTCTTAAATGCAAAATGAGTCTTTATAATTGACATTCATATATTGTTTTAAAAGTACTTCAAAGCATTTTTGCCCACTTTTCCACCAGCAAAGCTGCCAGACTGCCTTTGGGCTTTAGAATAAAATAGGAAAAGGGGTTATTGGATGGGGATGATTATAAAGTGCCTATTAATCAAAACCACATTTCCTCAAAGACCGACCCACGAAATGGAAAGCGATTGGTGATTTTTTTTTCTAGCTTAGGCAGGAGCAATAAAAAAGCAGAACAATGTGTCAGGTCATATTAACTGCTGCCCAAATAGAATTCCTGGCCAGCATTGTTGCCAAAACTGAAGAGTGGATTGAAATCTGGAAGCAGATGCTTAAGCCAATTTCTTCATTTCCAGTCAGTTTTAGCTGAATGACAAGCAACTTAAGGCTGCTGTGTGGAATAACCCACAGATAACATCAGTGAGAAAACCCCAATGCTGAATAGCATTAAGGGCATCTTATGTTTTGGTGCCTTCAAGTCTATGTTGACTCCTGGTGACTGCCTAGACAAGTCCCTGAAGTTTCTTGCCAAGGTTTCAGAAGTGGTTTGCCATTGCCTGCTTCTTAGGGCTGACAGAGAGGGACCGGCCCAAGCTAGCCAGTCTGGCTTTGTGTCTAAGGTAGGATCAGAACTCACTGTCTCCTAGTTTCTAGCTTGTTGCCTTAACCACTAAACCAAACTATCTTTCACCAATGAAGGGCAAAAAAAATATTACATCATGAGTTAATAGTTTAATGTATTACTCTATCTTCCATTGGTGACAGGAATTGAAGCTGAGTTTCTTGCCTCTTCATTAAATATCTGAATCATGGCACTCCACTCTCAGGCTATTAGATCTTGACTGCAAAAAATCTGAAAACTTCTTCTTTGCTATCTTCTAGTGGTTATCTGAATGTTTGCATATGATAGCCCTGTTCCACTGACTGTTAATATGAAATGGGTTTTATACCATTGTTTATTTCTCTTGGGCTGGAATAGGCTGGCTCTGGATATTCATTTGGGAAGGCAAGAGTGAAATATGGCACTGCTTAAAAAATAGTGTCCAACTTCAAAGTGTTTGAGTACCTTTCTTCTTCTAGACTACCATGATAAACACCTAGAAGTTTCTAAATCCCATGTGACTGGTTCAGTGGCTGTTTCTGACACACTCAATCCTCACATTTTGTTATGGCTGTGATGCTATGTGATGGCTTGATTAACCCTGATTTATTGAATACATCACAATTGTATCCTCCCAGCATGGTAAGTCCTAAACCATGTTTTAATGGTTGGGTTCTCACAGCTTAGTCAAAACCAAAGCAATGACAAAAATAATCAGGATATTTGAACTAGGCCTTTTGCTTACTGTATTAGCAGAAACCCACTAGTTATAAGTATTACGATATAAGAGAAAGGGAAGTATGTAATAAAATTTACATATTAAATTAGCTTCAAAATATTATTGGGCAATATTTCCCACATTGGAATATAAGAATAATATATAATTCCATATAGTATTTGGCTTGCTGGTTGTGATATTTAAAATTATTTCCTATAAAAATGAAGATTGTTTTTTGTCCTATGACAAAAGCATCCCCAAGACAGGTGATGCTTTCATTATGTTTATATAGCTGCCAATATTACAAGATTCTGATGGTATTTAAACACAGCATTAAAATAATAAAAGCTTGATTTACCATTGGTGATATAGAGTACTTTGTGTCTGAATCAGGAACAGTTTTTTTGTAGGGAGAGGAGGTACGCAAACTATGCCAGTCAGAGCTTCCTTAATTAAATTGTTTCTTTTCTTCAGCTTGTGTAGTAGCTGTGGATTCTTAGGACATGTAGGTTTGAGGCAAGGAGATGCCAACAAGAGGTAACTTGATGATTCACAATTGATGTGATTGAACTGTTGTGGTGCCTCCTTATCTCAAACACTTATTTTCCTGAGATCTGTCAGCCCTACAAAGTTGACTGGACCAAGAAATAAGTCTAAATCATAGAGCTAAAACCATTTTATCAAGACTGTCTAAATAACAGACTCTTGCAAGTCTTAATGTGTTTCCCTTCCTCTTTCTTTTATCTTCATGGATGTTCCCTCTTTCCATCAAAATCATTCTCTTTATTCTATATAGGGTCTATATGTATGTAGCATACCTACTCTAAAGCACCTTTTTTTGCTTCTGGAATGTTGTTTGTTCCTATTAACCATATAGTTCATAAAAACAAGTTAATTGTCCTACCTGCAGCTGAGGTTGCATGTGGGCAGAGAAGAAGCACTTCTAAGCCTCTGGACTTTATTGACTTACTCATAAATGAGCAAACACATAGCACATAAAGTAATAGCAGATAGAGGGTTGTAAATCAGGTGAGGCATCTATGCAGTTTATGTGTTATTTGTAAAGCAGCTTTGTAAATATGTTGGTTGTGATCAACCAAAGGGGAGGCTGTTATGGTTCAGAGTGAAAGTTAATAGTCTAGAGCAAATGAAGTCTATAGAATCCAGTTTCAGGGTCAGAAGTTGAACATTTATAAGGTAAGGAATTAAAAGGTCAGGAGAATGTGAAACCAAAGGAATGTAAGTCAAAAAACTTCCAAATCACAGGCTGTCATTCTACCACACATTCTTCTCTAGTAACAGTGTCCAAGGGTTCATAACAAAAAACTAAATGTAAAACTATAAGCATATGAGAGGATCAGCATTTCTGCCAACCTGTCTTCTGAAATCTGCTGATCTTCACTCAATTTCCAGAAATATAAGTGCATCTTCCAAAAAAACAAAGCAGCCACAACGAAAGGCAGACTCCCATGTTACTGTCGCCCAACCATCCAGGAAGATGGAATTGTAAGCATGATTTTCTGAATGGAACAACAGAACGTCAAGATTGTCTCCACAGACAAGTGAGTCCCATAAGAAATGGGGGCTTGATCCATAAATGCTTTTATAGGTAATAGCCAGCAGTCTGTACTTGGAAGCCTAATGGTAACTAATGCAGCTTCTCACATAATTCTGCTAAACTGCATCCTACCAACGGTCAGACTGCTGTTTTTTTCAGTAATTCACCTGTGAGATGATAAGGATACTAGTGATAGTTGCTAAAGCATATTGTTCCAGAAACACTTATATCTAGGCAAAGATAGGTAATATGCCTGTGTTTTAGTAGGAACTATGAGTCCAGGAGAATTATCAGAAATCCAAACCATTTCCCTTTAGGGGAGTCAAAGATACAATTATATTGGATGTAATTATATTGGATTATATCTGGACAAGTTCCTCTGTCTTGCTGGAATTTAACTTGAGCTGTTTTGTCTTTAAATCCTAAGACTTTCCAAATACCGAGTCAAGACATTCTTGTTCAATTTGAGATGGAGTTACACAGTTGGATATCTTGAATTAATTAAATTCATCCTGAATGGATGGGTGGTTTCTTCCAGTAGTTTTATGTGGCTGTTAAATAACATGGGAGAGAGAAGAAACTAGGGGCTCTGTTATAGTTTCCTCTGACAGACCAGATAGACCAGGGGTGTAAAACTCACTTTGTCACAGCGGCATCACATGACATATTCCCCTTTGCTAAACCGGGCCTGGCCGTGACCAGTATGTGACACATCTGGCCCACGGGCTGGGAGTTTGACAGCTATGAGATAGACTATCAGGCAATCATATACCTAAAATACCTCCAGGTAATATTGAGCCTAAGCATATAATAACTGTCATCTAATGAAGGACCATAGTTTGATAAACTTCTAATTCCAGAACAGGCCAGCAGGGATGGGAGTACAGAGCAAAGATGGGCAATGCTTCTCTGTGAAAAGAGAGGGAGGCAATGCCCCTAATGTAAGCCATGTCAACAGATGGGACTATATAAAAGTAATCAGGTTCTTACCCTTCTCTTCAAAACAGCTCTTTAACTGTGGACGTGTATTGTTACTGTTTTTCCTTTTTACAAGACTAAGTTTGACATTTGGACCGGCTCATGAAATTAACTGATTAATTAGCCCATTTATGGACATTGCACTTTCCGAATCTTAAGTGCTAACTGACTAATTACCGGCCAATTCTTGGTTACTATCCGAAACCTAATGCCTCAAGTGACTGCTAGAAACACAAAGAATCCACAAGGCACACAAAGTGGACTTTATGTCCTTATGGAGTTTGGCCATGGCAGCAATCTGTAGGATAAATAGAACAAGGCAAAGAATTAACATCTTTCATATACAGTTTATGAGACAACTGTTCCAAAGCAAAAATTAGATCAGATATATGATTCTTTGTATGCATGAGACTCTGGAGGGAGGCAACTTGGGGCAAATGATGACATATAGCAAAAAAATGCCTCCCATGTTAGACACAAGTACATAATAGCTACACTTGTCTGAAAATTTCATCATGCCTTCGTTTTGGCATTATTGCATTTTCCTTTAGATGCTGTTGCTTGTATGGGTTGGACTAGTGGTTACCTGGGACTCTTCTATAGTAGATATGGTAGCCAAGAAGTCTTGAGCAACTACCAACACAATCCCCACCCAGATGAAGACATCATCAAAATTCCAGAGACGGCCCTGAGCTCAAGTACAATGATGGCTATGTGGCCCCACGATTTTGTAGAGTTGTTTGCAAGAATGAGTCCAGCAAAAGCATATTCATCCATACAATAAACTCCATTGCTAAAACCAACACCAACTATGACAAACTTAGCTCATAGCCTGACTTATCCATACTGCAAAGAATCCACTTCTGTGAACTCCGATCAGAACTTAAAAGATATCAAGACAAAGGAGAGACTGACTTATATATTGACTACCATGCCCATATCAATAAGGAAGCTCCAATAAAAAAAAATATTTGGTGAAAAAACAAAACTATGTAGCTAACTTTAAAAACTGCTACAAAAACGTATGCCATCAAATAAAGACTGAATGCACCAATTACCATATCAAACAAGAGGAAACCTCCTGTGCACAAAATCCAACCGTGCCTTCTATAATTTTGTAAATAACAAACTTAAAGACTCAAGATCCATCCCATCCCTAAAAGGACCAAACGATAAAGACTGTAATGATGAAACTGTTAAAGCCAATCTCTTTAACACATTCTTCGGCTCAGTCTTTGTAAACAGCAACAACTCATACCCAATATTTCTCAGTAGTACCACAAATAATTACAACAATTACAATGATCTAATACATATCGATTTTACATAAGACAATGTTGAAAAGGTACTACGCAGTCTATAACCATCTCTATCTATTGGACCTGATGATTATGTGCCTACTTCTTAAAAAAGCTTTCCACTGCACTAGCACAACCTGTAAGCATGATTTTTGAAAAATCTTTCAGAACCAGCTCCTTGCTCAACCAATAGTCACTAGCCACAGTCATCCCAATCTTCAAAAAGGGTGAGCCCAGCCTAGTTGAAAATTATAGACCAATTTCTTTATGTTGTATCACCTGCAAAGTCATGGAATCAATCATTAACCAATCTATTACCCTCCACCTAGAAACAAACAACCTACTCTCCAACAAACAATTTGGTTTCAGAAAAAAATTATCCTGTAATCTGAAACTACTACATTGCAAAAACATATGGACTACACATCTCGACCAGGGCAAAGCAATAGACGCAATTTACATAGACTTCTGTAAAGCCTTTGATTCAGTGGTACACAACAAACTTCTTTGTCTAAAATCTTATGGCATTTCTGGATAGCTTATGGCACTCCTACATAAATGAATAGTTACCTTCCTGTCAAACAGGCAACAAGTAGTCAAAATAGGAAGTGCTCTATCAAATCTTGTACCTGTTAACAATGGTGTTCCCCAAGGCAGCGTTTTAGGACCAACACTCTTTATACTTTACATAAATGACCCTTGCGATCATATTAAAAGCAACTGCGTTCTCTTCGCTGATTATGTTAAACTATTCAACACCACCAACAATGCTACCACCCTTCAAAAAGACCTTGAATATGTGTCAGATTGGTCAAACAAGTGACAACTTAAATCTCAACCAACAAATGCTTTGCCTTACCTATTGGCAAAAAAAATCAGAACATAAAATACGAGCTAGATGTACATGATCTTGTAGACGACCGACACTCTGTCAAGAAATGCCAAAAAGGCATTAAGAGTTGTTACCCTAATTTTGCATAGCTTTTTCTCTTTTAATATTGTACTACTAACTAGAGCATACATAACATTTGCTAGACCAATTTTCAAATACAATTCATCTGTCTGGAACCTGCACTGCATATCAGACATTAATACAATTGAGAGAGTCCAGAGATATTTCACGAGAAGAGTCCTCTATTCCTCTACCCGCAATAAAATACCTTATGCCACCAGACTTGAAATTTTGGGCTTAGACAACTTAGAACTATATCGCCTTCGGTCTGACCTAAGGTAGTACATAAAATTATCTGCTACAATGTCCTACCTATCAATGACTACTTCAGCTTCAACCACAACAATACATGACCAAACAACAGATACAAACTTAAGGTAAACCGCTCCAAACTCGATTGCAGAAAATATGACTAAAGCAATAGAGTAGTCAATGCCTGGAATGCACTACCTGATTGTGTTTTCTTCCACTAACCCCCAAAACTTTAATCTTAGACTGTCTGCTGTTAACTTCACCCCATTCCTAAGATGTCTGTAAGGGGCATGCATAAGCGCACCAACGTACCATCCCTGTCCTAATGTCCCTTTTTATTCATATCCTTTTCATGTATTCAAAATCATGTTTATATTTTTATCTGTTATCTTATATATGCTTGACAAAACAAACAAACAGACAGGCAGACAGTAACTCTTTGTTCTCAATTAGTGGTAGTCTGTTGGAGCCCAGATATGATAGCCCTATCTAATGTAAGTAGTTACATCTCTGAATGATCTAAGGACTGAATGACAGCTTTAATTTTTTGTATGAGTTTGTATGCTGGATTAGTATCTCTAAAGGCAGAAAAAGATCCTATTTGAAAGAGACAATATAAAATTGTATTGATATATTGATTCCTTAGTTTTTTTAAAAGTTATTTGCATATATGCTGAGAAATAAATTCCATTTAATTCAGCGAAATGTATCAGAGATTGTCCTTAAAAGAATTTGCAAATCAAATGTTGTTTTCTTCATATTGTGGAGATAACATCCAGCATTGGGTAGAACTCTCCTGTCAGCTAATTAGACTGAGTCTGTCAAGTTGAATATCCTGCCTCTGTTGCCATGGTAACCCAGCTTTTCACTCAGTCCCTCAGCGAGTACAGTCGTGTCGGCTATCTCTCCACCTTCAAATTACTTTAAACTGTGAGTTAACTAGTTTCCCACTCCTTTAAAGAGGTCCTTCTTGCAACGGATTCATTAAACTACCTTTCTGTTGCTGGATGACTGATTGGCGTGTAAGAACTTGGCTCCGCTCCGTCCAGTCACAGGGCAGGGCTTAAAGCCTCGGCTTTTGCCTTACCGACTGCTAAATCGCCAAGCCGGAAAAGAAAAAAACTTCCCTCTGTAACAATTGGCGAGCAAGAGCTCCGCTCCTCTCCGCTGAGGGAACATACTGCCTGACTTAGAGTGAGAAGCCATTAATCCGCTCTACGGGGTTTCCAAAATTCGCTTGGTGCTGCTTTTTTCCCCTGGGCTGTTCAGAGCTTAGCGCTCTACAGCTGATCCAGCGAAGGAACCCCAGGGAAGGTAGGGATCGTATTTCGATCCTTCACTACAGTCTTCAGTCGAAGGAGGGAGAGACAGCAGTTTTCTAAGCATTCCCTGAGCCTAGCGTTCGGCAAGTTGAGCTTCATTTGCCAAAGGGAATTTCTTTCAGATTTGAATCTATCGCAGCGGCAGCCATTTTAAGCAGTTGGAGTTTTGGTGCCAAAATCTTGACAGCCAATATGGCAGATCAAGCTGTAAGAGCTGCGATTCCAGAATAGTAGAAGCATCTCCAGCTTTCCTATCGGCTCCCGAGCAGCCAGGCCCCCTCCCACCAGAGCGCAGGGGCAATTCCCCATCTAAATTGAAGAAGTCAAGCTTAAGACCATCAAAGTCTGCCCAGAGATTTGAGGGCAGAAGGGATAAAGCCTTAAAAAAGTTATGCTCTAAGGGTCAGAAGAATCACCTCATGGATTCTATGCAGGGCCTCAGCCATTCTTTAATGGAAACTTCTCAGGCTGTCCCATTGGGTGAGGTTGCTGAGAGAATCCTCACACCTAGCCATGTCTCCCCATTAAGACCTCCTTTGGGGATCTCGGCATGACTGGTCGACACCAGCCAGAACTGGAGACAAGAGAAGCCCGGAGACCACGTTCACGCCCACTGCAGCAGGCCTCCGCCCTGACTTGGGTGGGGCGATCTTAGGCAGGCCCCAAATCCAATCTCTTATTTCGGATGCTGTTAAACAGGGCATCGAAGCATGCATCCAGAGGCTATCTAGACGGGCCCCTTCACATGTCCCTATGCTGGATATAGACCAAAGGGTTTACCCTCCCAGAGACCTCCTCTCCAGGTCATTCCTTGGTTGACCATTCCCATCCTCCATCTGAGGAAGAGGATACAAGGGACCCAGACCTGTCTGATGATGAAGGTTTGACTCCAATCCAGCCAGCCTTTACCGGCTTGTTTCACCAGGGGATGTTTAACTCACTGTTGTTAAACTCACAGTTTAAAGTAATTGGAAGGTGGAGAGATAGTCGACACGACTTTCTTCACTTCGTCTTCATTAAAAGCTGGGTTACCATGGCAACGGAGGCGGGATAGTCAACTTGACAGACTCAGTCCAATCAGCTGACAGGAGAGTTCTACCCAATGCTGGATGCTATCTCCACTTCATGAGAAGGAG
>JANHFT010005114.1:16389-37967 GCA_032467955.1 Pseudoxenodon macrops
GGTATAATACAGAATAATTACATGGGATTTGAAAAGATAAGCAGCTACAGGTAGTTGAGTAGCAATTGTTCCTTCTCAAGGCCATCTCTTAATGCTAACAGACAGGACATAACAAAAGAAGAAGAATTCTTTGGAAACAGTTTTACCTGTGCTACAGAGCTTGCAGATCAAGGGGGGGGGGAATCTTATGCCAACAGTCAAAGATCTATTGATGAAACACAACTTCCTCAAGCACTGCAATTCTTACGCGATACCCTTCTCATCTGAAGTAGCTATCATAGATCAGCTGTTCCAGGCTTGAACTTTGTTATCACAGAACCACATTGTTCTTCAAAGGCACCAAGTCTATTAACTGGAAAGTTTGATAACTGTCACTGCAACTTTCATGTTCACTATCACACATTGGGAAGAAGCCAAATTCCAGCTGCAGAACATGCCGGGACTGGAAGAATTCTATTTTGGGAAGTGAAGCCATAACATGACAAAATGATCTACGTCAAGGTTATTTTTGTTATAAATAAGTGCCACCTGCTAAAGAGTTTCAGTAAGCTTTTTTCGGGCTTGTTTTTTCAGGGTGAAAGTTACATAAATGTTTTTGATGTTTTTCAAATGGATTTATTTTATATATTTTCAATTAGCTTGACTCCTGGTGACTTACATGGATACATTTCTGTTGGCATGACATGGAAGGTTATTTATTTTCTTTTTTTTTTGGAAATTTTCTTTTTATTTCCCAAGCTAGCCTGCAGCTCTGGATTTCCTGGATGATCCTTATCCAAGTACCTTCTGGTTCTGCTTTCCAGATGAGCCAAGATTGTCTAGGGGTTGATCTTGTGTTATATATACACTTTCTCTCAAATTTTATTTGAACTAAACTATGTTTTAACTTTTAACAGTTTTATTAATTTATAACATACAAAAAATAGAAAAGCAAATAGTAGGAAGAATAGGAAAGGGAGAAGGGAAAGGCAAAGTGAAGAAAAGAAGGTGAAAAAGAAAGCATTGACTTCTGACTCCCTTTGGTGCAGTAGAATAAGGCATTAACATCAAACCTCAACTTTTTATTTTTACATAATAGTTTAAACTAGGCATTTCTATAACAACAAATCTATCTAATCGGTAAAATCCAAAGTTGAAGTTTTTTTTCCTCATCTCAAGCACAAAGTCCAGAAGCTGTTTCCAACTAGAAATATAAAGTATTTGTATTTTTGTCTTTGATCAAAGCAGTCAATTTGGCCATCTCTATTTTTGATGCTATTGCCTACTATAACTATAATGAATATTGCGACAATTTCGTACTTGGTGCATTTCACAAATGACACATCCATTCCACTTAATTCATAGTAAGAATCCTAAGATTGCCCAGTAGAATTTAAAAGGGAAAAAAATAACCAAAATGCCCATCTGTCCTGACTAAGGTTCTTATCTTTTTTCCCCATCATAACCTGTTTACACCTTTGGACAACAGTCTAGCCAACTGAAGAATAACCTTTGCTGACAAGTCCCTTTCCCTCTGCTGTTTCTTTTGCTAAAAGCATAGGCAATCATTTAGATGAAATACTGAACCTGTCCCCCACATTTAAATCCCCATGTAGGGTAAATGAATTCTTTCAAGGGAAAGTAATAAAGAAACTGGATGTCTTTGAATGGATCAACTGCATGACTATAAAAGCCAAAAGCAGACATGAGACCGCAGAGGTTATTTCTTTTATGCAGACAATAAATTGAAGTGAATTGGAGATGCTTATAATACGTTTTTCAGTCTATCGGTAATTTTATTTTTCAGATACAGACAATATAATCTGAAAGTAATCTAGAATATGCACTTTTGCTGGAATACAGATGACAAGAAATATTACACTCTCTGGATGCAGATTATAACAACAACAAATTTGCCTAGTTTTGTCTAGCTGCTTTTTCATGCATCTTCATCCAACAAGCTCCCAAGAATAGTCACCTCATTATGTTACTTTGTATGATTACTTTTTTTTTTTCAAACTTTCTGCACCCTGGGTTGCATTTAGAGTAGCTTGTAATTATAGAATTCTCTTTAATTACCCTATTCTCATTCAGTGTCCCTAAATTAGAAAGCAACAGAGCTGAAACAAAGTGGCCATTTCAAGTTAATGAGCCAAACGCGGGAATATATGCATGTGAATGACTACATGAATCTGAATTTGTACACCCATGCAAAAGTTTGTTAAATCATTTTTGTTGTTGTTGCTCATTCAAGAATAAAAACTGCAAATCCATGTTCTTCAGCCATTATGGTTCTTTAGCAATATAATAAACCAACGAGTTAAATAATATTTTCATATATCTCGTATATCTAACAGATTTCATGCTGTGTGATCATGCCCACATAGTATTAGATGCACTGCTCATTTGCAAAGGCAACATAAAAATAGGGGGAGTGTGCTAATTCTCCTGTAGTAGAATACTAGAAATAGGATGGAATTAAAATCGAGTAAAAAAGAACCGTGTGGAATTCAAAAGAATGACTTTGTTTATTAGATTTCTGATATCTCCGGGTATCAAACATCCAAAGATGCATCTTTTTATTTCTTCTTGGATTACCATAATTTCATTGTATACCATCACAGTTGTAATTCAATAAGAAGATATACTTTCAGACAAAGCATATGGTAATGGTTATCCTATTTGTCATTGTGATGAGCTCCAACACCAAAACATTGTTCCAAAGTCAGAATCCTAATTGGCTCTCCTAGTCACCTGGAAAAGTCAACATAACCATATTGTCCTCTATGCAATAGTAAGTCCTACTAACTAAAGAGCAGATGGCAGATGTGGTTAGGAGGACCTTTGCACGGCTCTGTGTTTTGCGCCAATTGTGCCTGTTCCTAGATCAGGGAGCTCTGTTTGCTGTCACTCATGCCCTAGTGACCTCCCATTTGGATTTTTGTAATGTATTCTATGTGGAGGTGCCTTTGAAGAGTTTCCAGAAGCTTCAGCTGGTGCAAAATGATCCTCAAACTGCCTTAGTTGCCGGTTTTGCTTCTGGGTCCAATTCAAGTCATTGTTTTTTAACTTTAAAGCTCATGGGAGAGGTTTATATGAAATAATGCCTCTCCCGGCTTCATCAGGTTTTGCATCTGATGCAAGTGGCTTCTGCTAGGGAATTACTTTTGGTTGTTCCTGGCAGGGAGGCCTTGTGGAATCTTCTCCCAGAAATATGAGCAGCTCCATTCCTTTCAACATTGCTCAAGTCTCCCTCAAGGCCTTGCTATGTTATAAGGCTGGGGGTCCCAGGGGACCAGAGAGGTTTTGTGATGGTTCTCTTGCTATGGTTAATATCATCCCCTCCTGTTTTGTGTGCCTGTTTATAGTTATTTTTAAATTGTGACTGTTTTCATGAATTTATGGTGTTTTAACCGAGTGTTGTGCACCACCCACAGTCAGGTTCATGTCAAATGGACAGCTATACAAATATAAATAAAACAAAATAAAAACAACAAAGTTCTGTTAGATTCACTTTCTTGGAAAGGGATACAATACAGGTAGTCCTCGAGTTATGACCACAATGGAGCCCAACATTTCTGTTGTTAAATGAGACATTTGTTATGTGAATTATGCACAATTTTACCACCTTTCTTGCCAGTTAAATGAATCACTGCTGTTGATAAATTAGTAACCCAGATGTTAAGAAGAGTGTCACAGTGACTTTTTCCTAGGTTTTAACAGTTACCTCTTTTATATGTTTTACTTGGCATTTGCCATTTATTAGTGGTGTTAGAAAGATCTGTTCCTATTGAAACAATAGCCTATGTTCACAGCAGGCTTATTAACTATTCTTTTTCCTTTATTGCCCTGGTAAGCCAATACCATCTGTACTCCAGTGTACTGTAGTCCCCTGTTCAGGGCAATTTGTGAAAGGAGGAAGCGTAGGACAGAACATCAGAGACAATTTCACACATCTGTTTCTGTGGATGCTCTTTTCTTCTTCTTTCCCTTTATAATTAATGAAAAATAATGGTGCTGACACAAGTTAATTACTGTGAAAAATTACAGTTTATGCTATTCATTATAATAATGGGGAAAATTACTTGAGTTTTTCAAACACTATTCCTAACCAATTAGAGAATAGTTTAGAAAGGGTTCACCTACAATTTTCGAGTTTCTGTGTGTTCCTATTCTGGGAAGTTAAAAAGGGACACCCAATATTTCTTCTTAGCAGGAGAAGCAGCATTAGCAAGTCATATTAATCACAATGTCTTGCATTTGAAAGAGGGAAATAGAGAAAAAAAAAAGAGCATATGTTGGTCTACTAGAGAGGTCACCACAGTATATAAAGCAATTCTTTAAATAGTGGAATATTCCCTTGGTAGATTTCGGATAAATGTTAAAACCTACTCTGCTGCCTCACAATTTAATTTTAGCTAATAAGAAATAGTGTCTTGTCTTAGTTTACTTTCACACATACACAAAAATCAAATTACTGATTGTAAAATAAGTAATTAATATTCTCCTAATTAGCCCATGCAAATTAGGAAAGCGTTTCTTCTACAAGTTCATTTTTTATAAAGCCATAAATTGAAAAAGTAAATGGAATATTCTTCAGGTAATTAAGAATAACTTATGGATGAAACATACTAATGATGTCTAATGTGTGTCAGTAAATGAACTTGGTAAAAAAAAAATTACTGTGGCATGCTTTTATTTTCAAAAAGCCTCAGTCTAAAATATAAAGTAGTTATTTTTGTTCCTTATTATTCAAATAGTAATAATGAAAGAGACAATGTTGGTGGCATAATATTTCATGCCACAACTAACATATATGTGGCCAGATAGACTTGATGCAGGTAATGTGTTATTTTATATTGTTTAGAAAATATAATAATTTCTTTCTTTCAATTCAGTAGTCAAGATATAAACTGGGGAAAAAATATCCCCATCCCACATCCAATTAGACTGATTACAGTTCAAAATTCATACCTGGAAACCTCTCAATTATTTCAGTAAAGACTATATTTACAATTTCCTCCTCCAAAGTATTGGTATCATACTTTTTAGTTTTCCTTCCAGCTTAGAATTTTAAAATCACATGTTTACATATAAGCATGCAATACACATGCTTACCTACAATATATAACAATCATACTGAATGTTAAAAAATGAAATGAAAAGTGGATATTTTTGAAAAGATAAAATAAGCGTAATTAGTATCAGATGGTGGAATGAAGTGGTATGCATGTATGTATGCGAGTAAGAGAGAGGGAGAGATAGCATGAGTATGGTGTGCCAGACAAGAAGGATTTGCCCATTTAAGCCACCAAAGGTAGCGTATGATTCAAAAGTGACTTTACGTACTATATATCCTGGCATTATTTATTTGGGTTTGGCTGCAGTAAATCTGTCTGATTGATTTCCATGTGATAAATTCATACACATAAGCAGATTCTCCAAGCAGAAAGTAAGCAGTTTTCAAAGGAGAAGGCAGAGAAATAGCTGAAGTCAAAATACATCGAATTCTAAGGAAAGTTTTTTGCAGTTTGGAGTTCTAAAACATGAATTCTTGGAGAACTTCATGATCTAATATAGTTCTGATGACTTTACTGAGTCCCCATTGCTTGCAGATACTAGAAAATCCAATTCTATCCAATCACAACTGTCCTTAATTAGATGGCCTCATAGTCAATTATTCTCTGTCTTCTAAGGTATTATCTTCAGACAATGTTATTCTCAAGAGATAGATGGAGAAGGCTTCTGATCAAGACTGCTAGATGGGAATGGAGGATTGTACAAGACAAAATAAGATTCTTCAGTGCTTCTGCCTGGTTAAGTTTCTCATGTTATGAAAAGCTCTTATGTCAAGCCCGTAATATTATGAGAGTAAACAAATGACTTTGCAATTGCATGAAGGCTTTGGACTATCATAACATCTTTGATGATCCAATGAGGACCCTCAACTTGCAGGAATATTCGGAATGTTCAGGTCTATACATTCCACGTTGTCCCGTATTAATCCTTTGTAATATTAACATGGATACATAAGCAGAATAGAAAATGAGTCGTAACACTGCAGCTGACAGCCAATTTGATTTATAAGCATCAAGGTGTATATTAAAGCTTCATATTCCATCTTGAAAGCCTTGCACATACTAGAATGTTTAATGGCATTACTGAGTGCTTAGCTAACCTGAGAACAGGAAGTTTGTAAAGGATTTTGTCAGAGTCTCAGACAAGCAGGAAAAGGTTCACATCTCGTTGGTGTTCAATGCATAGATTATGCTAATAGGACTACCCTCTCCAATGAGGAAAGTTGAAGGATGAATGAATTAATATCCACAAACTGGATTGGATTTTCTAGTATTTGCAAGCAATGGGGACTCAGTAAAGTCATCAGAACTATATTAGATCATGAAGTTCTCCAAGAATACATGTTTTAGAATGTTTCTCTTCTATGTCCGATTGATTCATTCTCTGACAGACTTTATGCAAAACTATGTTGGGGAGCCAGACAACTAATAAGGTTAGCATAGAATGAGGAGAACTTCCACATTTTCTACAATACTTGGCCTCTTACATCATACGGTTTTTAAGAGGTTTTGATTATCCTGATTCTCAATATCCCAACATTTTCCAATTATTGGCTCAACACAGAAGATTTGCCTTAAATAAACATAGTCTGGCAAATAAACTTCATAAATAAACTTGAATCTGGCAAATCAACAATAACTGGCTCTTTGTTTTTCTTCAGTGAAAACAGAGAGGGAGAATTTTCCTTATATGCTTCTGAAACAATTCACCACCACCACCATAGAATCTTAAAAATATAGATGCCACATATTATCTAAAATACCAATGAGAAAACATTTGTTTCTAAAACATTGATTTTAACACAAATAATCCATTTATGTGTAGCCAAATATTCTGCAAATAATGATAGCAATGTTTGATGTAAGCATCCAGTTTGATTAAGATTTAGTATCTTCAGCCCAAAATAGAGATTGCTTCAGATATCAGCAAAAAAATTATAATCCCCAAAGGCATCAGCTCTGATTTAGACCAATCAATATTACATCTAGAAGAGACTCCAAAGCAATTACTGAAATTTATACATGTTGCTATAAGGAATTTAGGTTCAGCAACAGTACTTACATACCATTTGTGAAAATTATTTCTTTGCAGACATGGCCAATATGTTTCAATCTCTGGATCTTACCATTTTACCTAATGTTACATTCTAGCTTCTAGTTACAAATTAAACAGTAAAAGACAAAAAGAATAATCCTTTTCCAATAAAAATCATATTTGTAGTAATCCATTGATCTTACCCAAGGTTTTCAGAGATGGGTACAAATTATAAGTCATTTTAGAAAAATTAAGAAAATAAATATTGCCAAGGAATTTTTATCATGCACTTGTACAGAATGTGGGAAAGACACAACTGTGATATTTTATAGGTGGAATAGAGATAAACATTATTATGATCTTCATTCTCAGTAGCTTTCTTTACCCAGCAGAAGAGTCTAATGATCTTCAAAGGATGTCAATCTTTTTTGTGATTTCTCCCTCTCTGCCTGCCTTCCTCTTTCCCTCCCTTTCTCCCTTTTTCTGTCTCTGTGTATGTCTCTCAATGTGTTTGTGTATATGAAGGTGGTTGCATCCATAGTTAGATTTAATAGCCACCAATTTGATACTTTGCCTCTCCCTCCCCAGATGCCCTGCAGTGGTCTCCTAGTTAGAAGGTACATGTCTTGTTATCCTCCAGTTTCATATTCCCAAACTTTGCAGAAAGCTATTATTACAAAATCAGGAAAGAGTTCTTTAATAAAGTAGAAATTTCTTAAGAAAAGATAAACCTAACCATATAACATAAGGGTGTCAAACCTGATTGCATCGCAGACTGTATTGTGACGTATCCAGACAGATTGTGATGTATTGGATGTTTTTTGTCATGAGCCGGACTGGGTGTGACCTGCACGGGCCTGATATAACAGGAATGAACAAAGGAAGGTTAAGAGAAATGGGAGTAAGAGGTAGTAGGTTCAGCTGGATCTGTCCAAGGTGCTGTATCCTGAAACCCTATCAAACCCCCACCTTCATTTTTACGACACGGATTTCTCTGTTAGCACCTGTTAATCAAGTTGCTAATCATTGCTATGCTAGCAGCTTGCTGTGAGTGCATATGTAGAATTCCATTAGAAAATTTGTACTTTTCCTGAGACAATTCAGGTGAAAGTATTCTGGCATTTTGTCTGTATATTGTGAACTCCACCTAGTCCTATAGTCAGATATTAAGCCAGTGAGTTTTCAGTATAGGGACTGCATTCCAGAGTTTATAATTTTCCAAATGAAATGATTTCTACTGAAATGCATTTAAACTAAATTTATCTCAACACAATTGCTTTTCATATCATACAAATCTGTCAAATAGTTTGCATGTTTCATTCTTCGATGAATAATAATGTTTGTTAAAATAGGGGAGAATGGCTATTACAATGATGTGCTTCTGCCCACTTTTGTTATGTGGAAGCAAGATCCAGTATTTCACAAGAAACATAAAAATAAGTGTGAATGTTGTTTGTGATAAGAATGTATTTCGGCTGAATGAATCTAGATTAAGTACGAAAGTGAACAACCAATATAAAAAAATATTAAGGTGGATTTATTCTATATAAAAATGAATGATATGGATCAGAGCAGAGTATGTAAATGGGGATATGTGTATATGAATTTATATATGAAAAATGGCTTAAGTATGAACAAACAGCTGAAAAAAATTAAAGTTGGATGGAAGTGATGATATTCTTAAGAAGAACATGTTGAGAAAGTTTAAGAACAAAAGGCAACATGAGAATCAGTACATGGGTTGTCCTTAACTTACAACTATTTATTTAGTGAATAGTCACAAGGGCTTAAAGTCACAAGGGCACTGAAAAAAGTAACCTGTGACTGATTTTCACATGTCTATTGCAACAACTCTGTGGTCACATTATCAAAATGTACATGCTTAGCAACTGGCATGTATTTATGGTAGTTGCAGTGTCTCAAGGTCATGCAATCACCTTTTGTGACCTTCTGAAAGCAAAATCAATCAATTCACTTGCAACCGTATCTTAACAACTGCAGTGATTCATTTAATAACTGCAACAAGTTTGTAAAATAAGGCAAAAATCACATAACCTGTTTTGCTTAGCAATGGAAAATTTGGATTCAATTGTGGTCTTAAGCTGTATTCAATCCATCAATTCATAAACCTATTTTTTGGCAACAGATTGATTGACAGTTGTTCAAGAAGTAATAGAAAGTTCTGTGTTTTCCCCGGCCTCCCTGACAACCAGCTAACTGATAAAAATAACTCTGACAGAGTGTGATGAGGTGGGTGTTGAGTCTGGAGATTCAGTTTTGTCAGAAGGAAAACTCACATCTAAAAAGGGATGAGTGAAGTAGTGGACTAGCTGAATCTTCAGAGTGCAAGAAGACAAGCAATACAGTTCAGTGACCTGAAAGAAAGCAAAACTGACTTGCAACAATGAGAACAATAGTATGGGAGAGTACAATCAACTACAAAGTTACAAAAAGTTAAGCCAATCCAAGTAGGAAAAAAATAGATTGATATGAATAGGGTGACATGACAACAGTGTTCCAATTTTGAGGGCCTGACATAAAGAAGAGGGGGCAATCTATTCTCCAAAGCATCTGGGGGTAGGACAAGAACCAATGAATGAAAACTAATCAAGGTTAGAAACAACCTAGAACTAAGGAGAAACTTTCTAATACTGAGAACAATCAACCAGTGGAATGACTTGCCTTAAGAAGTTGTGGATGCCCCATCACTGGAGACTTTTAAGAAGAAGATTGCTTGGGAAATGACCATCAAAGCAAAGAAGTAACTGAGAAATAGTCCAGATATTGAGATGAACCTTAACTTACATGGCAAATGAAAAGAAAAGAAATATCTGAGAGAGGGTGAATCACAACAGCAGCACTGAGCTGGTAGAAAAAAGAGGCAAAAAAGGAAAGATAATAGAATGGTTGAAGTGAAACAGCAGTAACAAGAAGTCACTAATTTTGACTGACGCTGTTCACTCTTGATGCTGGCTTTTAAGACTGAAACCAGAGGACATTTTCATAATCCTAACACTTATACCTAGAGATGCTAGAAATTGTATCTGAAAACACTTTTTACAGAAAAAGCATATGCTTTATTATTGATTTCTGCACTTTATCTCTGAGACTTCTCTCTTCCACAGAATATATACCTATAAGATTCAGTTCACGGCCTTGGTATTTTACAAGAGTTGAAATGCTGCATGATGGGTCTTGAGGAATTATGTTGCTTGAGCAGCAACATAAATTACCTGCTTCCTTTGCGAGATCTAACTGGAGGGCATACAGTGTGAAATGTGATGTAAAAGCAAACTGTTAAGTGACATTAGACTGCTAGGAATATCATCAATCCTTTAACTGCATCTGAAAGAAAAATCTAGCAATTGCATATCCTCTAAATTATTTTAAAAGGTATTTCCTCAGGTATTATTCAGTTAAACACAATTTTTAAAGCTGTTTTATTTTGGAAAAAGCTTTGCCAATGTACAAACAAGGAAATATATTTATTTCACTCATAGGAATATAGAAATGTACTTCAACCTGGTTGTTTCATTTATGCCAGTATTGTTGAAACTGACTGGCAGTTTTACCAGCTTTCAGACAAGTTTTTCTTTCTTTCTGCTGTATCTGGAGATGTCAGAGAATGAAACTGATTCTTGTAGTCAGAAAATACTGTATGTTTTACCTTTGGACTACAGTCTGGTTTAATTTAAAGGAACAACATTCTAGCAAGGCCAAATTCAGTCAATCATTTAGTCTGATGTTGCAGTTCACTCCTCATGAAAGGTGGGGAACAAGAGGCTAAGAGCCAACCTTCTTTGGAGCAACTTCCTGAAAATGGCTTGTTGGTAAATGTCTTGCTCCATGGTTAGCACATTAAGTAGTTTTGGGGTTGTTTTATCTTGGGTTTTTGAAGATGTGTATTATATTTGTTTATTTATCTGTTATTTTTTGAGGACTGTTTCATTATAAGCATTCTATTGTAAACTTCCTGGAATCTTGGGGGAATGTGACATGAATTATTGTAATAAATACATAAATAGTTGCATTGACTATGAAGATTACTTACTTACTTAATTAATATATCCTCTAAACAGGGGTGAAATCCAGAAGGTTCTGACAGGTTCTGGAGAACCGGTAGTGGGAATTTTGAGTAGTTTGGAGAACTGGCAAATACCACCTCTGGCTGTCCCCAGAGTGGGAAGGGAATGGGGATTTTGCAGTATCCTTCCCCTGCCATGCCCACCAAGCCACACCATGCCCACAAAGCCATGTCCACAAAACCAATAGTAAAAAAAATGGATTTCACCACTGCCTCTAACCTATGAAGTGACTGCGTGGCTTACAGATAGTAAAAAGATAAAGATAATTAAAATTTTAAAAGCTATAGAATCAAGGAGACAGACGGCATGGGGATAAGGCACCATACCTCTGAGAAGGAGAAAGGCAACTTAACAATGTAATAAAATGCAATGCAATGCATCTTCTTACCTCATCAATCATATTCAATACCGAGCAATCTTCTCGGGACTCCAAGCCAACCAGCAAAAGGTTTTGATAACCTTCTGGAAGACCAAAAGGATGGACCAATTCTCACTTCCAGGGGTAGAATGTTCCACAGGGTAGGAAGGAATCAAGAAAAGTCTCTTCCTCTTGACCCTGCCAGTCAGAATTGCTTAGCAGCAAGCGTCTTCTGCTGGAGCAAGTAGAGTGGGCTAATGCTATTGGGCAAGGCAGCTCCTCAAATATCATTGATCCATGCCATAAAGGGCTTTTCAGGTAATAACCAACACCTTAAAATGGGCCTTCAAGCAAACTAGTAGCCAACAGCAATGCTATATATGCCACCTTAGAGGCCCACAGAACTTTCTCGATCACTGCAATAATGTTTTCTCAAAGCACATTGAACAAGAGTTATAATTCAATGAGTGTTATACATATTTTCCCAAAACTTGGACAAAATTTGCAAATCTGTGCATAAAATAAAGGTTACCAAACATGTATACTTTTTAACAATTTAAATAATATATTAACAATATGTCATTAAATAAAGACCATTAAAGTAAAATCTCATGGATTAATTACCTTTTAACATAATAATGGATTTGGTCACTTGGTCTCATCTGACCTGATTTGGCTACCTATCTACTGTTGTTTATATGTGTTTGTTCTTCAACAGGTTTTCTACATCTTGTTAGTTTGTTACCTTGGAGCAGATCAATTAACTTAAGAAAAGTATGTAGAGTTGATTCAATTATACAACAAGTATAATTTAATACAAGTGGTGCTTTATGCATTGATTTTTCCAACTGCTGTATAGAATTACTGTCACTAAAGAAGTCAGTCAAGCTGAACTAACTATGTTAAGTATTTTTGCAATTTATCTCTCGGTGTAATAAAGAGTAAATTATATAACGACTAACAAAATTAATGTTAGAAGAAATATGATACAGTCAGTCTGCCGAAGTCCATCTAATGATGTTATTGAGTAATTAATAATTTGGATGCATAATATATATTTGAATTTCAGGGAAAGTATATAAATACTGTATATGTTTAGTCTACAGCAATATTTTAAATATGCTGGATATTTTTTTACATCAGTGCTGGTAGATAAGTTTGATGGGTGACTGTAGAATCATCTAATTAATGTAAAGTCAATGTTTTTCCTAAGCTTGTTTTACTAATTAGGAAATTCTGTTTGCTTCTTTATTTGTTTATATAATTTATATGGTTAACCAAACTTAACAGATAACTCTGGGCAATTAACAGACATGACAAAAACAATTATTAAAAGGCAAAATATTTATACAAGCGAAACCAGAATAATGATGATACCACACATCTAACTCAAAACATCAAAACACAAGAATTGGGCTTCATTAATATTCTTGGCCTAATGCCAGGAGGGAGTGGCATCAGGTCTTCCTGGTGTTACAGAATGACAAAATGGTGGGTTGGTGGGGGCATCTAGATCTTAAGGGAAAGCTGTTGCCTTAGAGTGAATGCATCAATAAATAAGGCATATCTCCTACATCATCTTTTATTACATTGTTTTCTAAAAGGGACTAAGGCATATCCATCTTGTCAGATCTGGTAAAATGACCTGAAATCATTGAAGACTGGTAGTCCCACAAGTAACCTGGCCCTGTGCCATGTAAATCTTTAAAAGTGATAATCGGCACCTTGATTTGCACCCAGAAGACAAATGGGACAACTGCATCATACACTGCAGCTGTGTGACATGGGAAAAATTTGAAGCTTTATATGTTTCTGCATTCTGACTACCAGAAACTTCAGAAATGTTTGAAGGGTAGCCCCAGCTAGAGGACATTATACATACAATTGGGAAATGAATAAAAAATAAGTGACCTTCATCAGAACCTCTTGATCCAGGATCCAACTAAGCCATATTGGAAAATGACCTCCCCAGAAGCTTAATATACACGGATGACTTCTTATAAAGATAACAGACCATCACCTCCTCGAAACATATGGAACTGGGTCAGAGAAACTGTCACCACTACTTGGACCATATATCACATTTCAGGACACCTTTACCAACCAGGAATAACTGATGGTAGAGCTCTTAGTCACAAGGACCCTCGCCACATCTTGAGGATCAACTGGCATAAAATCTTGACAGATAACCAAGCAAGACTTTGTCTCAGTTCCATATGACTTGTTTAGCCACTCTATACCAGAAGTGGGTTCCTGCCAGTTTGGAATACTTTGCTAGAACCGGTAGCAGGAACTTCCCCATTCGCAGAACCAACAACGACGGCCGGCAGGACATACCCCCAAATTGGTCCTCTGGACAAAAATCGGTGTTCTGGCCTCAAATCAGCTGAAAAACAACTGTCTGTGCATGTGCAGGAGGTTTTCACCCAGAAGTGATGGGGGTGCGCTTGTTCGCTATGCTCATGCATGAATGCACACATGCACAGTTCTGCTGCAACTCCGAACTGGTAGGGATGGTAAATAGAAGCAGACCAAAATATTTGACTACAGAGTAAGACTGGAATTATTGCTTTTTAAAAAAAACTATAGTAACAAAACCTTGCAAGTCTGAATGTGTAGTACTATCCCTCCTCCAGTGAACATCATGGAGATGTTTCCAAATATTTTATTTTCTGGAGTTTAAAGTATTATTTAGTTCCCTTTGGCTAAATAACTATTCTTGCGTATTTCTGTCAGAACCACCTCTCTTTTTCTCCACACAACTTGCCAAGCTAAAGTCCAACTCCAAGTGGATCAAAGCAATTTTATCTGAGAGTTGCCTAGAATAGTCCTCACAGTGACCCTGCTGATGCCATAAGGAGAAGGCCTCAATCAGGTGAAGCCAGACAGCTTCAGGTTTCCAATGAAACCGTGTTGGATCTATCATTTGCCTGAGCTGACCAATTGAATAAGATGTCTATATAATATCAGTCCCATCTGCTTTTATTTGGGAATAAGTCTCAAAATTTGAATTGAGTGACATTTTCTATTGTTTTCTTTTCTAAGAAAAAGGGGGGAAAGCTACTATTTGTAAATTTTCCACAGCCATTAAGATAGTGAGGTAAGCTGTCTATAAATAAATAAATAAATAAATAAACAAACAAACAAACAAACAAATAAATAAAATTTTCAACTGCCAGATGTTAAGACATTAATCCTAGGACAGTGTTGGTGAATCTTTTTGGCACCGAGTGCCGAAACAGGAGCAAGCGCATGCACGCAGGGGAAAAGCGGAAACCAGAAAAGCAGCATCAGCTGAGCTTCCAGTTTCCAGCATGGGCATTCATGCCACTCACCTGGTCCTCTGGTTGGTGCGCATGTACATGGCAGAACCCGGAAGAGCATGCCAGGAGAGATGGCTCTGCATGCCACATCCGACACGTGTGCCAGAGGTTCACCATCATGGTCCTAGGATATGATATGGCATCAAACTTTGGTCTTTGGTCCCAAGAAGAAATATTCTATTAATGAATAATATATTAATATTAAATAATTAAATATTAAAATATTAAATAATATATTAATATTATTTTAAAAATATTTTTGATTTGCTGAAGCAGTACATCTGATATATCACTATATGAAACAAAACATTTAATAAAAGTGTAAACTGTGTGAAGTTAACATTAAAAATTTCCTCTGAGATGGAAAGGTTAACCTAACAATTGGAGGATTTTTTATTTAATCAGGATTAAAAGTAACCAAACACAATCAAAGATCAGGGAAATCTATTGAATAAAACATATCAAATAACTATAATGTTTAGTCCTTAATCAATATATTGACTGGGTAAGAGCTGCAAAGCTTATCAAAGAAAAAGATTTTAATTGGGCAATAGAGCTAATTAGAATTGTATTAGTTCACAAATAGAAACAAAATGCCACAAGAGCCAAGTTGATTTTTGTACAAATGTTGCTATTGGAAAATTCTGAAATGCATGATTGAACCACACTGTCATCTCAAATCTTACCTTTATTCTTATATCTGATTTGTCAAACTATTTGAAGTCTGACTGTGCATACCAATGTGTCCCCTTTGGTTAGTGATTTAAGTAGTTTAACCAGACTATCAGTTAAGGCAAATTTCATGAGTGGCATTTGAAAAACTTTTTAATAACTTTCCCAGTACTGTGAAATTGTAAATATGTTCTATTTGTTTAAAACAATAACAACAACAACAACATATACTTGCATTTAAAAGCCCATGCATTATATCATCCTTGAATAAAAGAACAGTATTTTAAGCCTTTACTAAGTACTTTAGATTTTTCTTTTTGTAAGAGACAGAACATATATTGTATTGCTCTAAACTGCAACATATCATTTTTCTATGCCATAACCATTTAGCAGGAAGCCATTTCATTAAACATATATGCATAATACAAAGGAGGAAGAAAGAGACAAAGAGATTTCGGCACACATTTGCATTGCTGAAGAAGAGAAACCTCCATTTAAGGGATGCTCATTCACTTATCCTGTTAAAAAAGCTTTTTGATAACAAAAATATATTTTAAAGAGAAAAATGTCTTCAAAGTACAAAAGACTTTGTTCAACAGTTTCAGCGAGTACTGCATTTTCTTCACTTTAATGTTTAGATTTTGGTTGTATACAATGCTTGACCTAACTAGAAGTTTGTTTAAGCTGATTTTAGGAGACGGACAGACATTTTATGTGAAGTGCTGGTTCTAGCTACTCTCAACGTTCAAAATCTAGGAAAAAATATATACCGTTATATTATACCCTTTTCGTATTTTACGCATTTCAGGGCATCAAAATTGTCTTGGATTCTATGGAAATGATGACATGATAAGCTACATAGAAAATAGGAATGATTAACTAGAGAGTCAGGACAATATATGAGTGGTATACCATGACACAATTTTTCCGAGTATAAGATGCACTTTTTCTGACCCTAATCGGGGCTGATAATTTGGGTGCATCTTATACTCCGAATATGACTTTTTCGAAGCTTTTTTTCAGAACTAACCAGGTGCTAACAATCTTCCTGGATTTGCATGCTTTGTTAATTGCTTCTCTCTATCAGCTGTGCTTTAGAAGATTTTTTTTCCAGTCCTAATCAGGGGATAAAATAATGTACTGAAACTGACCAGACTATGGACTCTAGCCAGATGAATACCTGGTAGGCAGATTTTTCCCTCCTATTTTCCTCCCCAAGAACTAAGGTGCGTCTTTTACTCAGGTGCGTCTTATACTCCGAAAATTACGGTAATTAAATGTCAATGGGAAAAGTTTAAATTCAATATTCAGCAGCAGACTGAAGTGCCCCTTGTGAATGTCTAATTTATCTGTTTTTGTATATCTTCTCACAACAGGACATCCTAAAGTTCACTTTAAAAAACAAACCTTATAAGTTGTATTCTTTCTTTTTTTCTTCATGCATAGGAATCTGAAATTCAAATGGAATTATTGCTATTGCTTTTATTATTATTATCTTAAACCATGTATTTAGGAAAGAGAAAAAATATCATTGGACTGAAAGCAGCTGCACTATTACCAGTACAATGCTATTTTATCTGTGCAGTTACTTCTGATTATTTGTTTTAAATGAATACTATTTTTCAGTCTGTGTTCATGGAGAGTAAAAAAAATAAAAATAAAATGTTAGGCCACATGCAATAATTACAAACTACATGAAACGTAGTTTATTCCTTTAAAATGTAAATGTAGTTTCAATCAAGGGAACAGCAGAGTCTACGGACATTCTTTAACCTTTTAAATCACTGCTGCAACTACATAATATAAATCAATACTGTGAATTTTACAAATGATTCATCAGTAAATAATTGTAATTCATCAGGGAATATTCAAAGAAATATCTGGCCCATGCTTGTCATTGATGTATTGCATTGTATGTGCACTGTGAATTATCTGTATATGAAGTTTTGAAATTTCAGAACAGCAGAAGGAAAATGGTTTTAATCTCCTTGCATGTTCTATCTTGCTCCTGTGAGCGGAATATTCCTAATATTTCACAACAGTACTGCACAATCCATCAATTTCCTCCCACCACACATAATACTGAACGTTAGGAATAATTCTAAAATCATTTGAGCTGCTGGAATTCCCAAATAAGCTCAGTAAAGATATTTATTTCCAAAGGCAGCAGTTATCTGTTAAATTTTTTGATCTGTTACTACTTTTTTCTAAGTAACCTTTTCACTCTGATACTGTAATTAGAATTATAAAATTTGACAGGTTGGAAAACTCAGGATACAGCTAAATCAAATTAATGGTATCATCTAGCCTTTGTAATGCGATATGCAATATCCCAATTGTCAAAATGTCCAGGCAAACCAGCAACAGAGGATTCTGAGAGGGGGCAATTGTACATATTCAATGGATTTTAATTGGGACATATTGGGAAGTACCAAAAAATTCCAGATGGAAGCTGCAACTATACAATCTGACTTTTAAAAAGTGGATCATGCACATGATACTCATTTGAAAAGAGTTTGGCTTTAATTGCACCATTTTGAACCACCATTTTTGCCTCCTTCAGGAATGCTCTTGGAGTTCTGGTTAGAAAGATTCCCTCAACACCTCTATTATTTTATTACTGGAATTTGTTTTACCAATACAAAAATTAGGTCATACCGCTATCTCAACTGCCCTCTTAAAAAGACAAAAACCATTTATTTGTTGAATTTCTGTCACATCTTTCTTTTAAGATTTCACAGTGATGGGTCTTCTCTGGGATGACAATGAAGATTCTTATAGGGAGGAGGTGAAGGTTTTGGTGGACTGGTGCAATAAAAATAACTTGGCTTTGAATATTAATAAAACAAAGGAGATCATTGTTGATTTTAGAAAGAGCCGGCATAGTCATATTCCATTTTGTACCAAGGCTGCAGCTGTAGAGGTGGTCAATCTGGGCATGCAGATAATTAAAAATCTGACTTGGTCTCTTTATACGTTATATTTAATGATGTGTACAAACCAGCATTTGCACTTCCTGTGTTGGATGAGGACAGTACATCTGTCCCGGCCACTTTTTACACAGGCACGATTGAGAGCGTTTTAACAAACTGCATCACTTTTTGGTTTGGTGGCAGCAGTGCCTTGGATAGAAGGTCCATAGAGACAGTGGTAAGGACAGCCGAGAAGATTATAGGAATCTCGCTTCCCGCTATTCAGGATACTGCCTAAAAGCGCTATGTGCTTAGAGCTGAAAGCATTGTTAGAAACCCAACGAACCCACTTCACAGTCTGTTTCTGATATTCCCCTGGGAGGAGGTTTCGAAGTATTTATAGCAGGGCTACTAGATTTGTTCCTTATGCCATCTGTCTTGTAAATTTGCAAGGTTCTTTATATATGTGTGTGTGTGTGTGTGTGTGTGTGTGTGTATTATATGTGTGTGTGTGTGTGTGTATGTATGTATGTGGTCTCTTTGGTTTTAGTCCAACTTCTTAACTATGTTGATGGAATGATGTTGCTTCAGATAATCAGGGAAGACACTTTTATTCAGTCCACTTCCCTCAATCCCTTACATTTCCTTACAATTTCTGTTAAACTAGGGCAATCTTCATCAAAAGCAGTTGTGCAGAACAACTAAGGAATGTAATTTAAGCCTTGGTCCAATGCATGCTGTCTATGACATACATTCAGGAAAGGGATAGCATAAACATTATTTCTGGAAACTGAAAGTTTGAGAATGATTGTACTAAACTTTCAGAAGCATATTGACCAGACAGCACAGCCATTTCAGACAACAAAGTCTTGGAGATAAGAGAGAAAAATGCAGCTCTGAGATAATAAGGTGTACAAACAGCACTTTCCTGTCTGAGCTAAGCTGATAATTAGCACCCAGATGATGCGATGTGATATGATCCTATTATCTTTGTGTCTTTACTTAGGACATCATAGATAACTGAGTCACAGTAACAAATGTAGGCTACTTCTCTAGTAAGCTTTTAATATTTTTTTTCAAAAACCATTCATCAGCAGATTACTGTATTTACCTTTTTAATCCAAATATTAGTAGGATTAATAAAGATTAGTTTCTTTAAATGCAATTTTGAATCAAGGTTCTATTGAAAATTCTGCAGTTATAAAAATCACTTCTTGTGAATACATTAATTGCTGCAATGATTAGACAGTTCATCAAATGGAAAGATATTCATCTCCTATCAATAGAGGACTAGCCAAAGAAGTATTTGAAAACTACAGGTAGGGATAGATTGAAAGATATAAAGTAATATAGATGAAGAGAGAGATTAATTAAAGCAAAGAAGAGCAATCTGCGAGTCTTTGGATGCTGCTGAACTTTTAAATATTTTGGCATAGATTTTATACTGAACTGAAGAAGTGACTACCTTTTTAAAAAAATGAATCCTATTGAGGATGTAAGCTGGCAATAAATTAATGTATCATTTTTCAAAGCTGTTAATGCTAATTCCTCATGGATCAGATATGCTATGCTTTTTTTGTGTACAAAACTCAGACATTTACACAAAAATTAGCTATACATACATTTTACAAATGAAGAAGGGGCATTTTTCATTGTAGAAAAATATAATTGGGAGGCAAAGTTGATGATAATTTTTTAAAATAAAAAGTGAATGTATTTAATTTTTATTAAACATAGCAAAATCTGGGGGGGAAAGTGAATGTATTAATGTTAAGAGTTGCATATTTACACACTGCGTCTTTTTTCATCTCCCAGTTGGAACAAGGTCATTCGTAATAGAAATAATGGGCACATAAGAGAATGCCTTTTATGACTTTGTTTATTACTATCTAGCTGGATTACTTGGGTAAGATGTCTCAAGAAAAGTTTAAGCCTTATGTTGAAGAACCACTGATTAAAACATGCACAGATAAATGTTGCAGGTTGGGCAAGAATCTAGATAAATTGATAACTGGGTAATTAGGCTCATGCACGAAGAGTATAGCTTTTGCCTAGGTGACAATATCTCTTCTCAAAACAAATTAACAGTTTATATTCCTGGCCTTTCTTGGGTTACCAAAGAATGAAAGCTAACTTGTTTTCAGATAAAGCATAAAGGTTTTATGAAAGCTAACTTGTTTTCAGATAAAGGATCTATAAACGTTGTCTGTAAAGGGACCTTTTTGAACCCAAAATAGAGGAATGAGTCTATCCCTAAAAATTGCCTCTTGGTCTTTTGTTTTCTTTCTTTCTTTGCTTTGGTAGAGAGAATGTTGTCTTGGAGGAATTTTTAATATATATTTATTGTTAGAGGTGGGAAAGAGTTCAATTGTGCTGTTGTTACTGTATTCTCCTAACTTATTTTCATCACTCTGAGACCTTCATGATTGTACTCCTTATTCTAAAATAAGGGTGGGAAAATTTCTTAATCGTATTTTATTTTGTTATTTTAGGGAATCATAGAAAGCTAGGGAGGCCACAAAGTGAAAGAAAGGAAACTGACACAACCATATTCCTGTTTAACTCAGAATGAAATAAACACAAAAATGTCTAATTCACCTAGATATTTATGTCTGTCCCCCCCCCTCACTTTTAACATCGACATGAAACATCTGAGTGAGGTTATATATCAATTTGAACTGAAATATTATCAATAGGCTGATGATATTCAATTAAGCATTTCAACCTTGGCCAACAAAACAACACCATTAAAGTTGTGACCCAATAGTTGGAAGCTATGTTGGTCTGGTTGGCAAGAGGCTCAACCCTTAGAAAAGAACTGGCTTGTTTGATCCTCCTGGTTTTGGGAGTCTTCTATATTTAGTGTTTAATAGGATTGTGTGTACACAGTAGTATATGTTTATGTATATGTGTGTGCCTATATGATGAGATGTGTATGTATATTTTGTTGTAAACCATCCAGAATCATTTAAGAGACTTAATGCTATAAAAAATTAATATATATATATATTCTTAAATCTATTACAAATCCTGGGCATGGATGGATGGATGGATGGATGGATGGATGGATAGATAGATAGATAGATAGATAGATAGATAGATAGATAGATGGATGGATGGATGGATGGATGGATGG
>JANHFT010005114.1:38067-48692 GCA_032467955.1 Pseudoxenodon macrops
TGGAGAGACAGATGCATCTATTGCCTTTAAAGTATAATCATTTTTTTACAAATGGATATATTCTGAAGTATGCTTTAGCAAGTGATTAATTGCAGAAGAAATGCATCATTATATACTTATGTTACTAAATTTTCTGCAACAAAAAGAAAGTCCTCAAAAATGAAATGTTTGTCAGTTCCACTTATTATTTTTAGAAATCACATTGACTAAGAATTAGTTTAAATTCTCATATTTTCTAGTTGTTTACTCTGAGAGATAGGAAGACGTTAAACTCTATTCATAAATTTGAAAAATATAGCATACAAAGGTAAAGTTGTTCATTAGCACAGTATATATAACATATTAAGTTTTGAATCATGATGTAAATTGCTGTTAATGATACAAATCTTCAATTCACTACTATATAGTAGTTTTGTGTTCATAAAATATAAAATTTAGTCTGTGTTTTAAAGAACATGGAATTGAAACAACCAAGAATACTTTGAAAACCCAAGTATATCTTTAAAAGAAAATATGAAATAATTCCCCTTTTTTTCAGTAGAGTTGAGTTAGTTGAGTTAGGTTTTGTCAAATAAAAGAAAAGAATTAATTCTGTATTTAATAGTTCGGCATCACTCTGCTAATATAAAAAAAGCTTGTGATGTATCTCTTCCTTACATCTATAAACTAAAATGCTGAGGAAAAACTAGATTGGAATTAAAAAAAAAACTCATCTGTTTTTATTGTTGAGAACAACCCTGCCTTGTTAATTGTACAACAAACAAATGTTATTTGTGAACAGTGGGATTAATTATGTACCCAATGGTACAATACTAAAATCCCTCAATTTGTGAGTCATAATTTGAATGAGTTTTATCTTTATCTTGGACATTGTCAAATGATGAAAAAAGAAAACATGTTGAAATGAAAAAGGAAAAAGAAAACCATTCTTTTGTTCCTAAACAAAAGTCACTATCATCAACATATCAAACAGTTCAATGTTGTCCCTACTTTTCAACTACAAAAGTGATTCAAATTGTCCAATGTGTGGTCTGCTGCCAGACATGAAATACAATACTAGCAGTGCAACTCTTAAGATAGAAAATTTCAGATATTCTTCCACTTGCATAGCAAAAGTTCACAGAGACAACACAGGAGGTTTATTTGGTGGTCAGAAGAGGTCAATTTTATAGTAAGATCTTTCCTTCAAAAATGAATTCTTTAACACTCTACCTGGTTTCTGCCCCCTTCCCTCAAAACAACCTGTCATATTACTTAGTTCATATTCATTTGTATGTTCTTTGCTAAACAGTCTGTTGTTTTCTGTCAAAAAGAATCCTGGATTTTATATCAACTGACAGTGGAGCTGCCGAATGAAATCTCTTTGACTGGCAGCTGCTATATTCACAGGGCAACCCTGCTGTGACATAATGTTTCACACTTGTTTACAATTCTCCTGAAAGAATGCATGATATATTTAAAAGGTTCATCTTGAACACCACTAGCCTTCCAAGTTGCTTTAATTCAGTGTTTAATTTAATGCTTCCACATCTTTCAAACTCGTATCTTTTCTCTGTAGTATTCAAAAGATGAAATAGACATATTTAAAAAGTAGTGAACACAGCTTATCTATTTATTAACTTCATTTCCAGTCTGATACACATGTCTTTAATTACATTTTTAATTTTAATGTTAAGAAAGATTGGAGAAGGTGGGTACCCTTCTTGAAGATAAATGAACTATGCCATACGAAAGATGAATATTCAGGTACCTCCATCATTTAAATATGTACTCTTAAGGTTCTACATCAGGTTCAGAAAAGCGTTAAAGCTTTGAGTAGATTATGATTAATCTTTTTTGGAATACGCTGCTGTTAGAAGCCCTCAAACATTTCCTGGGACAGGTCAGCAGAGTAGAGGTGAATGTGGAAAGGTACATGCCCCTCTTCCTTTACCACTGCAAGTAAATTGGAAGAAACTAGACTAGCTAGTTCAAAGGTAGATCTTTAAGGATCTCTTAATCAAAGCTTCATCTTTTAAATGATAGAATAGATAATATTTAGGAAAAACGGCTAAAGAATTAGATGTTAATTTTACCCCTTTGTTGTTGGGACTCATTTCAACTTTAAAAGGAGAGATCCAAATTATTCTTTGGTTGTTGAAAGTCTGCCACATGGACCAATTTGTGGTTTCTACAAATTTTCTTTATATCTTATCTTTTTTTTTTGCATGGAATTAGAATCCCAAGGGCATGTTCATGGAAGTTCTTCTTAATTTCATATGCACCACAGCACTATTATTTAGGCTGGCAAAAGGAATATTGCTTTTAAATAATTGGTGAATACTGTGACCAAATGAAGACTTAAATCGATGTCTCTCCAATCCAAGAGTCCTTCATTTTTATTTTGTAAATGCTACTTAAGAATGGTAGGTTTAAAGCATTTTTCTCAATGTGAGAGGCAATATTAGAACTGTTTCTATATTTCTAATTTCATAATTAGAACTTAATAGAATTATGTTTCCATAGAAATCCCTTAATTCTGTTTGGAACTGGTGCATCAGAAACAGTGGAGTCTAAGAACTTTAATATGAATCAATGCCCATAAAAATATAATTTCATCCTCCCATAATTTAGCATGGAAAAGACACAAATTGCCGTAACATCTTTGTTTACTGTTTCATCACAAAGAGATCAAATTTTCATGTCAGTTGGATGAAGCGTGCCAGATTTCAGATGACAAATAAGCAATACAATAACACAAAAATCGTATCTCATCTGTACCTTTTACTTGTTTTTTTATTTATACTATATGCATTAATCATCTTTTCCCATCCTTATAGCATTATTATGAAGAAAAAAACATTGTGAGATTTAAAAAAAATACTCTAATTAGACTAAACAATTTGCATTTTTTTCTAATTCCATATTCAATTTCAATAAACAGATAAAAAATAAATCTATTTATAATCTCAACTCTAACTTTTTACAAAAAAGATGCTTGGGAATGTCTCAGTGGGTATGAATGTGCCAGGTTTATGAAACTCTCTAACACAACTGTGTCTTTTCCTTCAATTATGTTATAATCACATGATTCTATAAAAAGTGGTATCTGCTTTAAAGAGTTCTAGGCAAATTGCTTATTTCTATTTTCATGCAGAGGTAGCTTCTAATATCTATTACAAGATAAAAAAAATTACAACTACAAATTTATATAGGTTGGTCTATAACTATGAAATGCACTTGCAGTATGAGCACTTATGTTTGTAATTGGAACCTTTTCAGAGCCAGGCTGTGGTAATGTTTATTATATTAGATTAGGACTGGAAGATCCAAATTTTAGTTTAATTGAAATCATGAAAGCTAATTGGATGACTTCCTACTTATTTGTCCACCCAATCTTGCAGAATAGTTTTTAATATTGAGAAGATATGTTAGTATATAGACCCAAGCAGAGGTGAGTTCCTACCAGTTCTATCCAGTTCTTTAGAACCGTTAGTAATTCCATGATGATGTCATGGAGCCGGTTCCGTCAGTGTCTTCGTGGGTGCCGCCATCTTGGATTTTGCTTCTGCACATGTGCAAAAGCTAGTTTTTGATTGCTGAGCAGGCACTTCACAGACGCACATACACTGCAACCCTGATCAAACCGACAGCAAAAATATCCACAACCTAACCCTGGACCTAACTATAAACATAAATCTAAACAAATTACTGTCATTAATAAAAAAGATTAGATATAACATTGATTAGATTAAATTAAAACTTGTGAAAAATTAAGATTATTCAGGCACTGTGAATATGTAGAATAATTGGAAATTTATTTATCAGGCAACACTTATGTTATATTTTACAATAATGGGTAGGATTTCAAGAGTTTAGGGCTCCTGAAGTGAAATTAACTATTTATCCACATTTATATTTTAATAACATAATTTCTATCACATAACCCCTTGAATATAATAATATGCTGTATATCTCAACCAACATTACATAATCAATTCAAATTAAGGCAAAGTGGAAGAATTCAAAAGTTTATACAGGAGTGTCAGTGTTATGTATATATGTGTTCATATATTCATATAAATATTTGTGCACATTATGGATTATTTATTAACATCCACAGAAATAGTGAATCATGGATCAAACTGGTGTGGTCCATGATGGAAGTCTGCATTTAAAATAACAAGGCATGGTATCTCTAGTCATGCTTAATCTTTTAAGAAAAACCCAGACAGTGATTCTCAAATTCTCCATGCTGGCTTTCATCATTCCTGTAAAGAAATCTGACCTCATTTCCCAGAAAATTGCCAAAGGGGATGAATTCTTTAATGCAAGTTAGGCATGATAATTAGGCTGTGATGAACTAAATCACATTGTATTTTCAAGACTACTCTAGCTGCCTCAATCAACTATAGGAATATGATTAAAAACCACCAAACAAAAATATCTGCTGGGATTTTAGTCTTCTAATAATGCAAGAGCAGCCTGAGAGATTCCGAAGATGTTATTTTCTTTGCAGGAATAAGAATCCTTCCCTCCATGTTTTCAGGAGAAAAAAAAGCTCTACATAAAAAGCTCTGCCAGCATGAATAAATAATGAAACTATGTTATCTTGCTCTCCTGGGTGGTATGAAAGCATCATAGGCTTTTGTTTCTTCCTTCTCCAAACAAGTGTCAACACTGTTACATTTACTGTACTAGAAGGGAGAGAAGATATCATTTTAGTAATTATAAAGGGGACAGTTTACTTCAGCGGTGTGTTGTCAAATTTGCTCAGGTGTCTTATTTAAAAAGACTTGTGTCGTGATCCGTCATAGCAGCAAATCAGGCAACTTCAAACTAGGCTTTCTCAATCTCACGCAGTCAACTAAATTAACTAGGGAATGGCTGAAGGAACGGCCAATGGCCCGCTGCTTGAGAATAGTACTAGTCAGATACTCAGTAAATCATGGCCTGGGGCAAAAACCAGAAGGCTGCTGATTCATCAATTGTTCATTACAGATTCACTGCCCTTGATGCAGGGATTATATTCTCAGCATAAGGAAGAAAAAGCAAGGGGAATAAAGAGAAAGGAAATTGCCAAAGGGTTATTTGATACATTTCTCCTTTACTAACAGAGCAATTCTCTTCTCTTAGAGCCAATTTAACAGATGAAGAGCAAATTAGGGATAAGGATAGAACAGAACAGAACAGAATAGAATTCTTTATTGGCCAAGTGTGATTGGACACACAAGAAATTTGTCTTGGTGCATATGCTCCCAGTGTACTTATAAAAAAAAGATAAGTTCATCAAGAATCATGAGGTACAACACTTAATGATAGTCATAGGGTACAAATAAGCAATCAAATCATATTAGGAAAGTCAATATAAATCGTAAGAATACAAGTAACAAAGTTACAGTCATGCAGTCATTAGTGGGACGAGATGGGTTATAGGAACAACAAGAAGATTAATAGTAGTGCTGACTTAGTAAATAGTTTGACAGTGTTGAAGAAATTATTTGTTTAGCAGAGTGATGGTGTTCAGGAAAAAACTGTTCTTGTGTCTCGTTCTGGTTGCAGTGCTTTATAGCATCGTTTTGAGGGTAGGAGTTGAAACAATTTATGTCCAGGATGTGTCTTTTTTCACAGCTTCTGCAAAATATTGGTACTGGGAACGGTTTCATTGGAACTTGCTTCTAGGATTGCCTTGAGCTCTTCTACCAAAAGTAGGATACAAATAAATGTAAATAAACATACATGATATCTCTAGATAAAGATTCTGAATAGATATGAAACTTGAATCCCACAATCTCAATAGACTGGAGAAGAGAATCATTGTATTTCTGGCTAAACTTCTGTTTAGCTAAACTTAGAATTTTATGTTATGTGTTTTGAAATACTGTGACTCTAGAAAGAAGAAGAACTGTTCCTTTACCCATGATAACACCTGCCACACCTTATCTCTTATAACTGGCTTTTAACAGTCTTGGAAGTATTTCAATGGAAAGATGACTTTATAACTTTCAAGCTGAATCATTTCATTTTCTTTTCTTTTCATGAGATGAATATAATATGAAGTAAAGACATGAATGTGATATATGCTACTAATTTACTTCATTTCCCATTATGAATGGGTATTAAGGGTGATGCTTATATCTATGCAAAGCATTCAAATAAGGTGGTTTGCAATATGCAGGGATATGGATATAATACCCTTCTTTGAATGATTAAAAGTGTTACTTTGTTAAGGTTCAAATGGCTGCTTTGATAACTGCTTTGAGAAACAGTGATTGGGCAAACACACATAGAGGTATAAGTAAGTAAGTAAATGCTCTAGGTTCAACTAAAGGAACAAAAGCTTATTTCAATAATGTCAATATAAATGATAAATTGCACACATTACAGAAATACTGAAATCAATGGCCATTTTTAAAATAAGTCTTTCTGTTGTTTTCATTAAAAGGCACATAGTTTAAATTGCATGTACCGTAGAACTTTCTGGTTTCTTTTTGTGCCAGTAGATATTAATAGATAAATTAATAAATTATTAATAGATAAACCTGCAAATTATATTCATAAATTCTTGGTATTAATATAAATCTTCACTTAGTTTTGGTCTAAATTAGGCTTATCGTAACCCTAAATATTCACATTCAATAAAAATGAACCATAAATAATATCCTTGATCTAAACTGAAGGTAAACTTAGAATAAACAAATGAAGTAACATTTATAATGAATAATGTGCAATGCTTTCTTCTTCTTCTTCTCTGGCATATACATATATTTAGGAGCAAACAATCAAAATAATAGCTTTTTGGTTCCTTATGGCTTCTTTGAAACAAATACTTCAATTTCAATTTATCTTCAATACTTCAATTTATCTTTTCTTTCTCATTCAGTTGTTTTAAAAAAAAAATTGTTATTTTTTTAAGGAATGGGGAACACTTGTTTCTATCTAGAAATATGATGTTGCAATGCCATCCAATTAGTAGCAACATTCCAGTCTGCAGTTTGCTCACGCTCTTATTAATATGGCAAGTCTGGCCAGTACTATGAAATTGTAAAATTTAAAAAGCAATGAGGAAATTGTCTTCTTACAGGAATTAAAAATAGAATTAAAATGCATGCTTTAATCTAGTAAGGTCCTCCCATCACAGCCAGCTGACCTACTGCCCAGCTTGAAAGAGAAGACAGGCAGAACTCATGTCTGCTTCACCACGTCTTATACATCAATAATTTCTGAAAGGGAATGGCAGTGTTAAAGCAAGTGGTCATGACTGACAGCACCCATGGAGGAGGCCATGGAATACTCAAAATCACATTACAAAAGGCAGGATGCTGCTGTATCAAAATAGTAACACCAGCAAAAAAATATAATTATACAAAAGCCCTTCTTGGCAAAATCATTCAGAAATAAATAATTCACTCATATGGTATACGACTAGTAAGAAACAAATGACAGAACCCAGCTCTCTTTCTCAGTTTAAATTGGCCAGACCATCACCTCTCCATTTTAAAGTCAGATCCAGTCTACCTACAAAAGACCACTGAATATATGCTTAAAAATAGATTTTGTGCTTTTCCAGATGAGCACTAAACTCATGTATATTAGGACATACATAATGCCCAGTGATGTATTAAGGTAAAGATTTCCCCTCTCCAGTCGAGTCCAATTATAAAGAGTGGCATATATAAGCTGAGCTACACAGAATGCTATTACCTTCCACCAAAGCAGTACCTATTTATCTACTTGCAATTGCATGCTTTCGAACTGCTAGGTAGACAATAGCTAGGAAAATAATGGGAGCTCATCCCATTGTGTGATGCTCGGGTTTCAAATCTAGGCTGTCAGCTTTCCATCTGACAAACGTAGCATCTTTAAGCACTGAATCATTATGCCCTCTGCCTATATTTGCAGCCAGAAGTCATGAAAATGTCAATGGAGGAAAGTGTCTACTGACTAAGGGAAAGAGGTTTGTTTGCTGCTGTCTAAAGAGGTAAATAAGAGTTGAACAAATCTCATCCCCTGACTACCTTCCACCATCAAAGCAATGAGGCATTGCAAATTGTCTGTAAGATCTCAAAAGAAGAGAAGAAACACTGCATTAAGACAGATAAAGCTTTACACTGCTCTGTGGAAGCTAGTGGGTAAGTGCAATGAAATGTGTGGATGACCTTGAAGAAGGGGAAGAGATGCTGCTTAGGAAACAATCAGACAAGAGAGGGGCAGGAACTCCAAGTTAACAGCCAGAGAAATAAACCTGGAAATGACCTGCCCTAATGGATTAAGAAGTTAAAAGTGGTGATGGGAAGTCTTGTACTTTCAGACTTGCAAGATTCTGTTAATGTATCCTCAAGATAAAGTAGATTTAGCTCATCTATTCAAGTTTTCCGTCTGGTCCCCAAGAAGGCTAACAGTGAAGTGTTCTAGACTGCATCTGAATTACTAATCTCTGTGATTGTATAAACATAAACACACATATCACTTTAATTCTTAGATAGTGTAACAATAGAATTAAGTGCAGAATGATTATTTGTACAACGTTGCTTAATTATTTAAATAATATTGTTAGAGAAGAGGATTATTGTCTACAGAAAACATTAGTCTTTTGCTTAGAGAAAAGAACAGGGGAGATGAAATATCTTTCATCTTCAGCTTAATCCTGGTAACTTTGTGAACATCCATAAAATGTTCACATGGAAGAAAGTGACAAAAAAATGTAATAAATAGATAAGTTTCTTCTTCTTCTTCTTCTTCTTCTCCTCCTCCTCCTCCTCCTCCATCACCACCACCACCACCACCACCATTTTGGTTTACTTATCAGACTAACATACAGCCCAGATATTCCATCCAAGTACTAAATTGCTGTGATTTGATTATATTTTGTTATACCAGTTAACATTTTCTGGAATAAGCATTGTAAAACTAACATCCATGAAGTGTCTGAATTTTATATCTGAATTGGCACATACCATAGTTAAAGTTGAAACTATAAGTCAGGAAGCTGCCATGTGAATAGAATATAGTGAACTAGATTGGTTCCAGAATGGCAAAGGAGTGTGAGAAAAATATGTATGCACCTCTTATTTATTAAAATCTATTTGCTGAATATACTGTATACTAAGATAAATTGGATTGCAAAAATGGTTTTAGCATGGTTTTAAATTTGGAAAAAGAAAAATCAATAATCTGCACCATACTACTGATGATGCTTCCCTGAAAAGCAAAGGTCCTGAAACTTCCAGTAATAAAAGTTAAGGAGAAAAGTGAAAAAAATGGCATTAAATGGGGCTAAAATTAAATATTAAAAAGCTAATTAATACAATAGTAGAACAACTAGCTTAGAATTGACAAAGAAGATAGTTAAGTGTTGGATAGTTTCTTCCATTTGAATTCAATCATCAATATTAAAGGAATCAGGAGTCAAGAAATACACCACAGACTACCCTTGGTAAAGCATCCATGATGGTCTTGAAAATATATTCAAATTCTGGGATATATCTATAGCAACAAAGTTCACAATCACATAATATTCTCTGTGAGACTCTTTTGAAGTTCTTTGGAAGTGAACTTTGATCTTTGAAGAAGCAGGATAGAAAAATATTGATATTTTTGGAATATCAGAGAAAAACTCCAAACTATTGTGGATAGCCAAGCAAACAAACTGATATATCATTGAACAAATCAACCCAGAATTCTCATTCAAGACACAAATAAACAGGCTCAAATTATCCTACTTCAGATGCATTACACAGAGACCCAATCTCTGGAAAAAGGCTCTAATGTTGGTAAAGGTGGAAGGAAAGAGAAGAAGACAACCAACAGCAGGGTGGATGGACTCAGTTACAATGGCAATGAGTGTACTTTGGAAACTTGAAAGACAGGTAGGAAAGATTGGTTGTCATGGAAACCACCATCTATGTGGTCACAAGAAGCCAAAAATGTCTTGATGATGCGCCATCAACCAATAAATACTGTTGAGTACTCTTTTCATCATCCATTCCTTGTTCCCAATGCCTCCATGTCCATGCCCTATTTCCTCCATGCAGTTGCTATGAGACAGGATCTTTTCTGCTTTATTGTGCCTCCATGCATGTGTCCTATCCTATACTTCTCATAGCTCTCCTAATTCCTGAGTTTTGTTTCTGCCTCTTTCCTTCTTGGGACAAAACCCTCACTTTTGATTTACTTTATTGTCTAACAGCAGACACTATTCCTCTCAGTTAATCTCTTCTCCAGAGGATCTTATTTTCTCTTTATTATAACTTGTTAGAGACCTAATTTGCCTCGAAGTTTTAATTTGCTTAGCATTTTTGTTGAATTCCTACTAGGTTTTTTTTTCTACCAGCATTTAATTTTGATACAACTATCATGGCTGCATAAGCCTCTTGTATTCACATAATTTGAAAATTTAGGATGACAGATTAAATGTCTTCTTGTCTATAGTTAGTAGTGGGTTGCTACCAGTTCTTCCCCTAATTTAGGAACCAGTAGCAGTGGCAGTGGAAGGTTCCACCTATCCACCCCGATATCATCATGGATGAACTGCACATGCTCAGAAGCACCGTGCATGTGCAAAGTGCATGTGGCAATTAACAACCCGAACTGGTAGCAGAAGTAAGTAAAACCCACCCCTGTCTATAGTGTATAATTGAATTAAT
>JANHFT010005114.1:54856-74082 GCA_032467955.1 Pseudoxenodon macrops
AAATAAGCAATCAGGAAACAATATCAATAAGAAGTCATAGGATACAAGCAATAAGTTACAGTCCTGCAGTCGTAAGTACCAATAAGTACCAATGTGGCTTTCATAGTCTGAAAAGGTATTCTGTAGCAATAATAGCCCTTGAGTATTTGCTATATTTAGTTCAATCAATGACTGAATATCATTTAGATTTCTTTTAAAAATGGCACATTGTGCAAAGACTTAGCTCCTTGAAAAGTCTACAAAGATGAAAAAGTAGAAGAAGAGGATGACCAAATACAGAGCTGAAAAGCACTTGGAGACGTAAAGGATCTGGTTGGGAACATTTCATCTTGGAGAAATATTTCACTAGGATTGAACACTGACTTTATAGATTCTTCTGTGATTTTAGGATTTCTAACTTCCAGAATTAATAACTTATGCCAAAATGTGGCAGCTGATATAATTCTGGACACTGATTTTCCCCCCACATTTTCTTTTTGAGAGCCAGTTTAATCTAGTAATTTGGTCTAGTAGTTAAGGCACCAAGTGAGAAAGTAGAAGACTATGAGTTCTAGTCCCACCAGCTGGGTGGCCATGAGCCAGTTCTCAAACCAAGTCATGGTTATTGTTGTGGGGAAAATAGGAGAAAAGTGTTGGATATGTTCACTTTCCTAACTTATTTATTTTTGTCAAGCACATATTAGATAACATATATATGTATAAACATGATTTGAATACATGAAATGAATATGAATAAAAGGGAACATTAGGGCAGGGACGGTAGGTATGCTGGTGTGCTTATGAACTCCCCTTACAGACCTCTTAGGAATGGGGTGAGGACAACAGTAGACTGTCTAAGGTTAAAATTTTGGGGGTTTGGGATGAAACCACAGAGTCAGGTACTGCATTCCAGGCATTGATCACTCTATTGCTGAAGTTGTATTTTCTACAGTTGAGTTTGGAGTGGTTTACTTTAGGTTTGTAGCTATTGTGTGCTCATGTATTGTTGTGGTTGAAGCTGAAGTAGTCATTGACAGATAGGACATTGTAGCAGATAATTTTGTGAACTACGCTTAGGTCATACCAAAGTCGGCATAGTTCTAAGTTATCCAAGCCCAAAATTTCAAGTCTGGTGGCATAAGGTATTCTATTGTGAGCAGAGTAGTGGAGGACTCTTCTTGGGAAATATCTCTGGACACGTTCAATTGTATTAATGTCCGATATGCAGTGCAGGTTTCAGACAGATGAGTTGTATTTGTGAATTGGTCTAGCAAATGTTTGGTATGCTGTGGTTAGTAGTATAATATTACCTGAGAAAAAGCTATGCAAGATTAGGTTTACAATTCTTAATTCATTATTGGCGACGTTGTTACAGTGGACTTTGGCACTTAGATCATTAGATATGAGTACTCCAAGATCCTTGTCAGAGTGATGTTCGTCTACAAGGTCATGTCCACTTAGCTTGTATTTTGTGTTCTGATTCTTTTTGCCAATGTGTAAGACAGAGCATTTGTTGGTTAAGATTTGAAGTTCCCAATTGTTTGATCATTCTGACACATAGTCTTTTTGAAGGATAGCAACATTGTCGGTGGTATTAAATACTTTTATATCATTGGTGAAGAGAACGCAGTTGCTTATAATAAAATATAATAAAAGGTAGGATACAAATAAATAAATAAAAATCCTTGATTTCCATATAATATATGTAAAAATCTGTCTGATATAATTCTGGACATGTGACTTTTTAAAAAGTGTAATTTAATATAGATTATGGAAGGTGAGAGGTAATTTGGATTACTGGATAAATCTTACTTTTAAAATCAGTATGGGCCTTTTTCAATAAATGCTAGACCTAGATTGAGAAGGCAAAAATAGTAAGTTATTGTTAGAAATACTAGGAATTTATTCACATGTGTAGGACCATAGCAACAGCTCAATGCCAAGACATCATTCATGAAGTCTGCCAAGTAAAACTCTTTTATTGTACATGTCAAACCTTCCCACTGAGATGGGAAATTCATCAGAATTTCTTATGCAGAACCCTGTTGTGAGTTGTACTACTCATTTCATATTGAATCATCTTTTCAGGATGCATATAGCATATGGCTGAAAATCTGTCATTAAGGTGCTTGTCATTATATCTCTGTGCATAATCTTAAAGCTTCAATGATCACATGAATGGTAGAAGGACAATGATAGCATACGCCCTATTAGAAATTTTCCCACCATCAGAAAAATGTTCTTGAATTTGCAGGCAACTTTAAGATTCATCTGCTTCAGTAGCAATACGCCTTACAAATATAATGATGGTTAAATAGAACTTTTTCTTTTTGTTCATTTATTTAAACATGGAATTCATTAGAGCATAAATTTATGTAAAATATCAGTCACATTTTTTCTCATTATTAAGCTGGGGCTATTGTCAATGCTTCATAGGAAAGCTCAGGTCTAGTGTAAAAAATGCAAATGTATGAAAAGCATGCATAATCTAGACAAACATTAAATGAAAATGCAGCTATAGCAATATTTAGAGAGTTTTCAAATGAAACAGCAGTAGTTAATGACTATATTTCCTCTACTCTTTCTCCAAAAATTATTTCATTTTTAAAAAGACTTAATTAGGCCATGATAATTGGTATTCACAAGCAACACAAATCATAAAAGTGTCAAAGAACTTTGGTTCGGTAAGAAGATTCTATATTATTTCTTCTCTTGACGCAGTAAGGAAATTTCTCCTAGATCTTCTCTGTACCTAAAACATTGGACTGAGAAGCTCAGGTAATTAAACCAAGGCTGTCATCCATACTTTAGATCAGAAATTCCAACTGACACAGCACTACATGCATGTATCTCCAAAAACAGCTTCAAACAGATGCAAAACAGAAGTTCATTTTTCACTAGAAAAAACAAATGTAAAATTGTAAACATTTTGATTATGACTAACCATCTCAAAAAAAAAAGGTATCTCTTCCCTGAAAATTCTACTCACTTCATTGGTATCATCTTGTTATTCCTTTAAGGTGTTTTTCTACCCTCAAGATAAAGGCCCTTTGCACCAAAATTACCCTTTTCTAGCCATTTAGTCACCCTTTAGTACTGCTTCTACTGTGTTTTTTTTTAAACAAATGTGAAAAGTTTCTCAGGCATAGACAAAAAGATACAAATAAACCAGATCCCAAATTCATCTAATATTACATCCTGGATATTTCCTGAATTATAAGACATCATGGTGTACCTTTTCCATTGTTTCTCCACAGAAATTGGCACCTGATAGTACACATGTAGCTTTTTTTAATCATGTTTTTAGCTTCAAAGGATAGGGCAAGATATATGAGAAATTCCAAAAGTCTATAGAGCACGGCATGGATCAATGGACAGGACAACTTGTTTTTCAACTCTAATGACATTAATTTTTTTTAATTCATTCAATGAAGGAGAACAATAGGAAATGCAGGAAAAGCACAAAGAAATACTTCATACACTTTATATATCTCCATACAGTCCAGCTTGGATAGCTTTAAAAGTGGCTTGGGTAAATTAAGAGAGGATGTAAGGGGTAACAAATCATGATTGCTATTTGGCTGATTGGGCATGGACCTGAAAGCGAAACAGGAAAATTACCTGACCAAAATATTGAAAAACATCCAAGAAAAAGGTATTGACAACCCCTTATGAAGTGTTATTGCAGGAACTGTAGTGATATGCTTATGAATTTGAATGAGACTTCATTTTTTATGCACCTGCAGAACATGCCGTACGTTCTGAGTTACAAGTGCAGGTAAGCAAAGGTGGAAAGGTGCTAATACATCTAAAATCTTGATGGCATTGCTTCCACTAGTTGAACATGGTAGGAATAGAGAGTGGAATTAGGTAGACTTTGTTCTGCTTAAATGTTAGCAAAGAGATTTCAGACAGCAGACACCATAAGTCATGGAAGAAAGTATTTCTAAATTTCAGCTACGAATTACTTTTTGTTTTGTTCATACTTATAAAATACTCTTTCCGTTTCTGCACAGTCTATGCTAGTTAGTAAGTGGTAATACACTGTGTGAAAAATTCTTGCTTTATTTTGAAATCTCCAGTTACACAGGAATTGTTGAATTTTGCAACCATCCAGAGTAAACCATGAAGTAATGTAGCTGACTTGAAACCTCTGGAAAATGAATATTTCCTCTTCCTCCCCTTCACTCCCATACCATAACCCATCATCATCATCACTTCCGCAACTTAAACACAAGAATTTATTTCTGTCTCTGGCCTTCACATCATCTTTTTAATAATCTCTCATTTTCATTTTAATGCAAATGGATGAATTAATGCTAAATAGTAAACTCTTCATTCTTCTCTTATTCCAACTTCAATTCTGTCTTCACTAGGGCATGAAAATCAAGAGATATGTGGATGCTTTAAATTTTAATAATGGCTTATAAGAATTATTGCTTGAAAATGAAACTACATGGAAAAGCATATTTTCATGAGATAATTTGCTAATTATTGGCTTATTAAGCTTTCTGTATTCTCTTTGCAGTGCTTAATTCTCTAATGCAAGCCATTATATTTTAATGTTTTTTGAAAGAAAAAAAATTTCATTTCATTTTATTTATTTTGTCAAGCAGGTATTAGATAATATATATAAGTATAAACATGATTTGAATACTTAAATTAATATGAATAAAAAGGAACAATTAATTATGTTAATTTGTTCACTAAATCACCTTAAAAACAAGCACGCTAAAGTAGCATATTGTCTGAATTCGACAATTGTTCAACAGCATATTAAGGAGGAAGGAAAAATATTAACTTTCCTTTTTTGGACAGAATGTGACCTGGCACAGTAGATGGAATGTGAACCTGCAGAAGCAGCAGGAGACAGTTTGGGTAACCCAGAGCTTTCCCAGAATGAGGTCCAGATTAAGACACAGCACAGTCCTGAATTAGATGATGAAGGGGAAAAGACTTTTATGGTAACCACAGCCTAGAATCTATCTGGATGTATCTAGTAGGTTAGAAGGTTATAACTTTAGTTTGGCAAGATTAGGTGCAAGCAAAGAAGGATTGAAGGCAGTTGGATCTTGCTGTCTTGTTACTGGCTTCGGTCCTGACAAACTCACATGGATACGATAGGCTCATTCTGCAGGAATGCAACTATTCCGTCTGTTATAGAGACAATGCAAGTTCTTTCCAACACACTAGCTTTCTATCTTTCACACACACTATCTAAAAGATTAGTTAATTAATAAACTATTATTGGCATATACATTTAATAAATAAGTGTTGAGAGCTGCTTGGGAAATTTGCACCATAAGAAGGAAATTTGTTCCTTTTTAAAATAAGCAAACAAACAGATAAAGGATCTACCTCTATGTTAATCCTATGGAAAGATTTAAGGCATTAATTGGTATCACCTTAGCAAAATAAAAAACTCAGAGTTTGAAAGTTGAAGTTGAAACTTATTCAACTGAAAAAGGTAATTAAAGACTCATGTTTTTGTCTTATACAAGGAACTCCATAGATTATCAAGTAGTTACCCATAATCACTGGGAAGTAAGATGGGAAACATATAAATTTAATAAATAATAAATAAAATAAAAATAAATAAAGTATTTATAATATCTCAGGTTAAACCAGGTCAACCTCATTTGGAACAATTTAAATATTTTTTGAAATGCATTTTGACCGTGGACAGTACATGAAAAATTGAAAGGCATCAGTAAAACTATCAGGCAAGAATGCATATCACCAAGATCCAGAGTAAGAAAAACATTCCCAATATGCTAGTAAACCACTAAATCAGAATTTGAATCCATTTAACTAGCAGAGCTTCTTAATGTCCTGGCTCAAATGTCTGTGAAACTATCTGAAAAATATCCCACCAGATATCCAAGATATGGGCAAATACATTGCTTAATGTGTATGCTAAAATATTAACTCCGACAACCTCTGCCAAGAGGTTACAGAAAATAATATTGTTAATAATTCATCTATCTCAGTCTGGGCTTTTAAAATTAAAATTATGAAGCTTATATCCGTTTGATGATTGATATTTTGGACATTACAGCAGAATGTATTAGGATCAGTTGTTTTAATCTCATTGAAAGCCTTTGATTTGTTTCTCGACCTCAATGTACCTTGATATAATGGCACAAGTCAAAGCTGCTCCTTGTCTCCTTTAATTTTTAAATTGGTTCTTGAACCCTTACCTTCTTTCACTAGATGGGATCACTACATTAAGGTGTGGTGCCACTTGATACTGAATATGCACAATATCACGCCATCTTGGATAATTATGTAGTCTTAGTGCTAAGGATTAGTGAAGTTGCACAGCAATATAGTTTCTACTCTTATACTACCAAAATCATGGTTTTGTAACCCTATATTAAGTAAGTTATGAACAATGAATCAAAATAGAAAATTGACAGGCGAAGCCCATATCATAAGAATTCCCTCATTCTATTTAGTTATTTAGTTATTTACTTAAAAGACTTGTATGGCCACCCGTATTATATAAAATAACTCTGAGTGGCTAATCATATATAAACTAGTAACAATATAAAAAATTCAAAGTTTTCATACCACTGAATGCCATAGCACCCTAACACAAAACTACAAATGTTCATCCTTCCTGAATTCCTGATCCAGGTCTTGTATCTCTAGAAGCCAAGCTGGATAGGATCCTCCACATTTCATGCAAGGTAGGCCCAGCTGCAAAAAAAGGCTTATTTCCTAAGTCCCATTAAAAAGGAAACATTTCTGGGCACCCAGAACAATAGATGTTTCTTCATTCTGGGCCATTGATGTTTCTAAGTAGTCTTTGAGGGACTACGTTCAAGGGAACCAATACAGATTCTGTTGAAGTGGTCCAGGGCACAGCCTCATGATTCAGAATTGGGTGTGATTTGTGCAAAAGCTCCATCTTTGGCTCTCCTATAGCAGAACCCTAAATTCCATCTCAATTTAGGGGAATGCTACCCCTCCAAGGGTTAAAGATAATAACTTTCTGGATCTGGAAGACCTAAGAACTAGAGCCATTTTATCTTGCTAAGATTGGATCATTTCCAGTTCTTCCCATTTCAAACTTTCAAAACCTCTAGGTAACCACCTGAACAGAATCACTTTTTCAGCTTGGGACACCAGGCATAATGATGATAATGCAGCCAGTGCCATCAAATAACTTTTTGTATGGGCTTCATATAGTTGTTAAATTAAAAGAGGTGGAAGAACTGAACCCTGAGGAACACACCCCTCACAAAGGTGCCTCAAGTTTGAAAAGAACTGGTCATGAAGGAAGGCAGAGAACAGTGCAGCCCTACTTCCAACCACCTAAGTCAGTTTAGAAATATAAAGTGATTGATGATATTGAGTGCCACCAAGATATTCTAAAAGGCCAAGGTAGATTTACCATCCCTTTTTGAGAGGTCATCTATAATAATAATCATTCCATCTTAGTACGGTACTATAATCTGGTCTATTACATTTCAAACATAAAATGTTTTATAACCAACCCTTTCTAAAGTTGTTCAAATGTGCCCAATAGATATGAAGAAGGAACTTCTCTTCATGCATAAAAGCAAAGTGTTCTTTCAAAGCTATGCACAACCTTAGTTTTTAATTTCTCATAAAGCTATCACAGTTTTTTATGGTCTGCATCTAATGAAAATAGGTTTACAACTTGCAACTGTCTCCTACTATTCTTCTGTGTCAACTGTAATAACAGTGCTTACTTTTCTATTGTATGTCCTACATTCTGGATCCCATTACTACTTCTGATTTCATTTTTGTCTTCTCATTCTTGCCACCAAAAAGTCAATACAACTTCAGTGGCTTTCGGTTTACAAAATTGCTGAAATATACAACAAAACTGTGCTTTGATTCAATGATGTGAAGACATAAAAAGTGTTCCTCTATCAGTTTATGTCTAAAAGCTAGAAAATAACACCTTTAAGCTACAATGTGACAAATTGAAGCTTTCTTAGACAGTCACATTAATTCTACAATTGGGACAAGGAATGCTCAATGTTGAGAGGGGAGGAGATATATACTGTTACTTAAGTCTATATGAATGAGGTTTCTTTAAAATTACCCAATTCATACAACTATTGTCACTAAGTGCAGTTTAAACCATTCAGTTGCATTAAACAATTTTAAGCTTAGTATACTTACTGAATGGTTGACTAATGTAACTACTGACAAATATGGTGAAATAGTCTCATATTCCAGTAGAAATAGTCTCATATTCCAGTATTAAATAAAATTTTGTAAAAGTTTTTTGACTTTATTAACTTTAACACAAGTCACATTTAGAATTATGTGGCTATGTATATCTACTTGAGCCCCTCAAATCTATAGAGATTCCAAAGGGACTATGGTGCTTGATTTGAAATTTGTGGGCAACCTGGAGATGCTCTTGAATTCTCCTGTTTGAATAGAAGGGAGAACCTGTGTCCAAAGGAGTATTTGCATTGGTTTTGCCATTTCCTGGACTGTGAGTTGCTTCAGACATTCATTCATGCCCACTTATAATTGTAATATGAGGTAGCACGAGGTAGCTCTTTCATTTTCCTATTTAGTTTTTTCAACCTTCTTTCAAATTTGTGCAAATATATATGAATAGAATATCAAGAAGGCTAAAACTGAAAGATAATTCTTCTTGGGCTGCTTGGAAGCATTTTAACTGAAACTAAAACAAAATATTTCTTGCATCAGTTACAAAAAGAATGAGCAAACTATTAACTCATTTTCAATGCTTTAGAAAGATATCAACAACAACAACAACCAAGTTTTGGTAGATGGAACATAACTTAAAGCACAGAAATAATTGTTTGTAGCTTTCTAAACTCATTACTTTTTTTCAAAACCTGAGCCTTCGCTTCTGTAAAGAAATGTTTCTAAACATCCTGTAAAAGAAGACCAGCATATAATTGAGACATTTATTAAAGTTCTTGGACCATTTTCCTCTTCCTGACAGCTGGCAATAACACAGGGCTCTTCATCAAGAAATATTTCTTCAGCAGAGAGTGTCAGAGTTGTCTTGTAGCAAGGATGAGTTTCTGTTAATTCACCCTTAGGGCCATCAGGATCAATGAGAATGACATTTCTCTTGGTTACCACATTCACTGACCCCCTACATTTAAAGTTACTGTTCTATAATTAAAGCAAGAGTTAATGTAACATTGCAGTTATTCACTTTGGGATATATAATGAATCGTCATGTATGTACAAAAGTAAAATACTGTCAAACAGTGCTGTAATGTTTGTAAGCCTTCTCAGTCATTTGCACTTTGAACTCATGTAAGTATCGTTGCATACGGCTTCTTTATAAATACATATTTCTTAGTTGCCTATTCAAGTGCACTTTTTGAAATTAAAGTAAGGACTAATCAATAACATCATTCAAGCCATGTACCAGTTAAGGGGTAATATATGTTGAAGAAATACTCTTTAATTTTGGTGTTTTGGCATCTGCAGAAGCTGCACACATAGTAACAGTAAAAGTTCTGTAGCAAAAATGTTAGTTGAAATATGTTTCTAGAATTTTAAATGAGAAAGGCATCTTATAAATTACAATACAGCTGAGATGCAGTGTTTAAATATGCAATGTGAGTACAAAAGAGTATAATAAAACCTTTAAAATAAGAGGCTGCCAAGGATGGCAGACTTTTGCATTTTATTTTATTTGGAAGAGAGATTAAATTTGTTTTGCACAATCATCTTTCAATACAGTATGGCAATGAAAAAACTGCTTCATATGTCCAGGCCTAGAGCTATAAGAAAAAACTAATCTTAAATTGTAGGTCAGCACGACTATTTTTTCTCCTTATTTCATATAGAAATATTGGCAATTCTGCTAGGTGAAAGTATTCTTAGTATAAATGGAGTTTATGTCTTTAAAATGTATAATTTCATCCCATCCCATTGTTTGTTTTTTGGCTTTGTGTTCTATTCATTTTTAATCCTTAGTTTGATGTTTTGATCCTGATGCCATATTTCTTTTCTTTTCCCTATTCCAATGAAATGAATATTTCAGGTCCTGGAATCTGTACTGTACCTTCTCATCCCAATCTCTTTCCCCCACCTCTACAATAATAAAATTAGCTTTCTATTGCTCTAAAGTCAGTGGGCCTTAAACTTATTTAAGGGGATATAAGGTTGTCATCTGATTCCACTTAGTTCAAAATAAATACATATTGCAGCTAGAAATTCTCACCAAAGTGAATTGAACTAATTTTTATTGGTTTACTGAAGGATGAAAGTTCTCTTCAGATTAAAAAAAAAACATCTATGTGAAGAGGGGAGCTAGGAATGTATGCCCCAAGCCCAAAGTCAGCCTATCCAACTTCCTCATGTGGATGGAAATACAGACGGAAAGCCAACTATAATTGCATTCAGCTGAATGAAGATGCAGAAAATTGCACAAATGGAAATTTTGGCTGTGCAGCATTCCTGATCATATAAATCATTGTTACTGTGTTGAGTTAAATGAGGTGCAGATTAATGGCAAAATCCACAAGAAGGTAGAACAGCAGCTTTCAAACTTTCTTTCATTACACATGCTGCCTACTTACGATACCTATCTAATACATTCATACATACATACATACATACATACATACATACATACATACATACATACATACATACATACATGCATGCATGCATGCATGCATATGTCCATGTCCATACATAGTCATTGAAGAGATTTACAATATCTTTCTCCATTCTAGTATGGATCGCAAATTCTTCTTTCAGAGAATATTCACAGAAGGTTCTAATTGAAATCACTCTGAGATTTTTCTATAGTTCTAGAAAAAAGGAAAGAAAATACTAAGAATCACAAACTATTTCTCCAAAATCATCTCATATACAAGAGAGAAATATAAGTGCCTAATATTCTAAGCAATAATTCTAGGAAAAAATTTCTCGCTGCTTTGGTGAATATTATATGAGAACAGATAAGGCCAAAAACCATTAAAAATAGAGTCAAGTACATTTGTACAATTTGGCCAAGCCTACCAAACATTGACGTAAACATACTCTATTTTCAAGCCACTGCTAGGATTAACATACCTACTTTGTTTGTAAAAAAAAAGTTTGCCTGAAATTTTTGGGCCCTTCTCCATAGGGAAAGTCACCTCAAGTCTGAAATCTGAAACATTACTAAAACATGTGAGGTTTTCCTGGACATAAAGGAAGATTTTCATATATAAGAAATATATAAAAGCAAGAAGATTTAAATTCCCATGCTATAACTTAGACCATACTAGACTCTTATGAAAATGGAACTTAATCTATCAGTATTGTATCCCTTAAGCTCTCAAAGAGAAAGAGAGAAAATGTTATTCCATTATGTCAGCAAGGGGTTGAATTCAGAGACTAAACATCCCCTTCCAGTGTTCATTCTCTGATCCAGTTAACTACATGATGCTCTAAACTGTGAGTACTTTAAATATATTTTATAAATGCAATTTTGAGGAAATGAATATCACTTTTACCTCATTCTGAAATCTTGAATTATTTGTGAGGTTTTTTCCTCAAATAAAACTAAAATTGTCTTTGTATTATCAAGGAACTAATTGCCAAAGGCATCTATCTGTAGAATGAATGGAATGTTATTTGTGAACCTAGATATGTGACATCCAGTCACCAAAACGTTATAAATATCTCAAAGATCTATCACTCATGACAAATGAAGCAGTAGTGATAAGGAATACTACTTTCAATTTTAAATAATGGCCAATTATAATTATATAATATTCTTTTCAGTACTCATGTCTAATTATGATATTATTGAAACTTGTGTAATGTTAAGCTAACAGAAAGAGCCTAATGGACTTCTATTGGAATTTTTCCATTAAATTAACATTATGGACTTTTAATGGACATCTTAATTATAGACTGTTATTAACAGGGATGGTGCATAACTAAAGTTAGTCTCCATGTGTGCAGAATGCTTCATTAACACTCATTGTGGGCATGATCAAAATGTTTGAGCCTACTTAAAAGTATCAAAATGATAAAGACAAATAGTATACAAATTAAGGGTATGTACCAATGTGGGTTGCTGCTGATTTGGACTAGTTCGTTAGAAACGGTAGCGAACATTTACCCCCGCTCGCTGAACTGTCAGCGACGGCCGGCTAGCCATGCGCCCAAACCAGTCCTCCAGCCTGAAATTGGCATTCCGGGAAGAAATTGCCTTGAAAAGAATCCTCTGCGCATGCGCAAAGCCTCCTGCGCATGCACAGAGGGTTTCATACCCGCAAAACGCACCCTTCCAGCATGATCCAAACCAGTAGGGAAGGTAAGAGGAACCCACCCCTGGTATGTACAATGTTGTTTAGTTGAGCAGACACATATCGGTCTAAAATCTATTTCCATGATTGCCTCTTTTGCCTCATTAAAATTAACAAAGTCTTGCCAGTCTAATCAGAACATTTTCTTCCGGCTTCCTGGGGGGAAAAAGTGGCAAATAGTCTGGTGCAGCATTTGACACAACCTTATATTTAAACTCCATTCTCTCTGGTTTTAGCCAGTCATGCTCTTCTTTAATAAGAATGAATAATGTCAGTGCTGAAGTTTCTTGCATTTTCCCATAACAATTTATATTTCCAATCTTAATTGCACAACAAGCATCACTTCAATGAAAGCAGCGGCATAGGAAAGGCACGTTATTCAAATTTTAACAATTGAAAGGATACCACATCCAAAAAAAAAGAAGGTGGAGAAAGAAATATTGTCCAATTCCTCAGGTTTGATATAGCACCTTGGGTTCTTCAGACCTTTTCCTACTTTCCAATGCAAGCAGAAAAAGTTGTTTCAATATTATATGTTTCTTTTAAATCCATATTTAATTGCTCTCAGACTGCCATCCCGTGCCCTGCAGTCTGTTGTTTCTAAAAATAGTACTGGAATATGATTTGTTCCATCCCATTCTAGTATGCTTTTGCTCATTTGAATAGTCACCATGTAGGTGGGAACTTCAAGTTGGATATTTTTTTACTAGATGGAAAGACCAATGTTGAGATAGAGTCAAGTATATGTCTTAGCTAAGATGGGAATATGCTGGACTGGAAAGGAGAATCATATAAAGACTTTGTGGCAAATCTCTTTTTCCAAAGGTTCCTCATTATGAGAAAATACCTTAGTCAGTCTCAATCCCCTGACCTCTCCTAGTCAGTCTGGTCTGGCTAGTTGGGGATTTTTTAGCTCTTCCATTGGACTCCTTCCTACAATCTAGCTTCAAAAAAATGAAGGAAATGTGCTGTAAATCCTCTTCCTTAAAGCTCCAACATACAGAATGTAATCCTTATGACAGTCACTATAGTACTATGTAACCATGTTCATCTGGAGGATTTTAATGTGAAATTCCCTTATAAAACCCAAGCAGAAAATCTATAAATACTATATGAAAGGGTATTGAGAAAATGGAAATAAAGGGGAAACAATAATACAAAATCAGAAATTTCATAAACCCCTTTCCTAACCACCCCTGACAGAATTATAAACACACATTCTGGTTGTCTTAAGTTCTACCTTTACTTTGAAGAAACTTTTGGTGAAATAAAAGCTGAATCCTATTTATTCAGGTCTGTCATCATGGAGTCCATTTGTTACTATTACTATGTGTCATATTAAAGCAAGGAGTTTATTACAACAGAAGAGAACTCAATAAAACCTAAAACAATGTTTTTGGGCTTTCTTTTAAAAAAAAGAATTGTGGGCCTTTTTAAAAGAGGACTGATTTGATTTCTCTGTCCATTTCCAACAGGATGTGGATATGACCAGAAATACTATATGCATTTACTTTTATTGTAGCTGGTCATGCAATACTTTTCACCATTTATCGTATTTACCATTGGGAAAATTAAGAGATATAACAGTAAATAGAGACATGCAGACGTCCTTGGACACTTTCATCTACTTTCCCATGAATGGAAGATACCAAGTCTAGAAGAGCCTTACACCTATTTATTACAGGAAAAGGTTTCCATACTTTCCATCCACTCACTATAAAAACAGAAAGCCAATCTTTTTTCTTTCTTAGTCCAACCTATTTCACAGAATTATTATTGCTGAAAAATGGATGAGGGAGTATATGCTGTCTGGGGCTCCTGAAAAAAGTTAGGCTATCAAGCAATAAATCATGCAAACAAATCAAGACCCAGAGAAGCAGGGGCTATATCATAGCATCTCATTTTCTTGGTATGATACTTGGCTTTTGGCATCTTAAGTATCAATCTCTAGATACACTTAAATGGCTTGCTTATACTTTTACATGTATGATCTGTGGATACAAATTCCAGTGAATGTACTGGAAGTTGCCAATTAGTATAATTTCAACATTCTTTTTATACTCTACTTCTCAAGTTTATATGTGCCTTCTTTTCTAGATAGGTAGGCACACTTTTAAAGAATATATTATTTGATAGTTAGCCATCATTTTTATTTGCTGGAATGCTCAGAGTTGCTACCTAGAATCCGGAAGCGTAGATAGAGTTAAATATAAACTAGAAACTTTAAAATCCTTCCTTTGTTTATACACAGCAAAAGTAATGTAACAGAAATGATTGTCAAATTATACACATAATATATAATCAGTGGACAAAATAGCCCATCACCTTTGCTTTATGCCCCCAAATTTAGGACTTTCAGAAACTAGGAATTTTAGAAATCAGGACTTTTAGAATATAATCCCACATGCATTTACCTTGAAGTATGTGTTTTGCAAAAGATTGGGATCACAGGCTCTTCATTTTGAGAGTTTTGTTTCTTAGGTCACTGGACAATCTTCATTTTTTTACGCCTTTGAAATTTATTCAAACATAGAGACAGTTGTCAAAATATAGGCAAAAATAAACAAATACATGGCATAGATTTAGTAATTCTAGATTAAAGTGCAACTGATGACCATATAATGAATATGAATATTATAGTTCAGAATAACCTCATAAAATATGTAATTTATTCCTCAAATGAGGCAAAACTTGTGGTTTCAACCACAACAGATTTTCCCTTTACATCTATTTTTAAAGCATTATGTTTCACCATATTTATATGAGCAAAGACCAGTCTCAAAGGGACAGGAGTGGATACTTTGAAAAGTTGCAGAATAGGAACGGCCAACTTAAATCAAATATTTTATGCTGGCTTTAACCAAAAGAAGAATTAAAGTATCAGTCTATTCAATGCATATAATTATGTGCATTCTGCATCATCTCTGCTATTAGTTCAGCATCATTCAACAGAGTACATGAAGAATAAAACATGCACAACCTTTCCAAGACAAGCTCATTCATCTGGCCTTTTCTAGAAATGACAAAAACAGCTGTCCAAATTAATGGTTTTTTTTTTAAAGTATGCTTACCTCTGTGGAAGAAGCAGGTTATTGTTCGTGTGCTACACATACACTATATGCTGGGGTCTCAAAATCTGATTAGAATGTGTTAATGGATGCTGCATTTCACATGTATGGTGAAGTGGGTGAGCGAACATAATCTAATACCTGTGATAATGTTTTCAAGTGTTATTTAGCCAGAAGAAAAAATGTGGAGCTAGGGAAGATGAAAAGTTTTTATTTTATCTTAGTTATACTTTTAGTTAAAGTAAATTTTCTTATTGTCAGACATAGTCTCCTGAAAAGTTAGTCTATTTATATGTTTTCTTTTTCTTTTTTTACATCTAGTTGTTTTCAACAACAACAAAATCCCTTTGAAACTCATGAGAGAACTATTTGAAAATTGAGTCATGGCAACTGGATTTATATTTCTTCTTGGTTTGAGACATTTCACTGTTCATCCAAGCAGCTTTATCAATCAGATCCAGTTAGTTAGGCAGATAAAGCTGTTTGGATAAGCAGTGAAACATCTCAAACTGACAAGAAATATACAGTAAATCCAATTGCCATGACTCAACTTTCAGACAACTTTACCTGGAGGACTAAGAATCTTCATCATCATAAGAGAACCCTTTGCCTAAATTAATTAATTAATGTTGTATCTTTAATTAAATCCCAGTTTTCTCTTTCATAGGGGGAAATCTTTTCTGTATATTTTGGAAGACATGCTGCTGTTAGAGGGAGGAAGAAAAAAAGATTGCTATTCCCTCCTCAGCATTTTGACAGTATAGTTTTTAAGAACATGTTGAGATAATCTGCCCTTCTTAGAAACTTTTTGTCCCTTAAAGCCACCAGAATGAATGATGTTCAACATTTCAAGCTTTTTTCCATAGGAGATTAATGGGAAAAGTGAGTCCCTTAAATTACTTCCAAATAAATAAATACTATGATTTACTATGAAGAAGGTACCCTCTTCACCTCTCCCCAAAAAAATCCCAACATGTTAAAAACAGGCCATCCCATCTCACTATATTACTATGTACCATGTACCTCAAGCAGTAGAGAAAATTATAAGGTGTCTGTCTACCTTTGCTCTCCTACATATTTTTACGCTTACCACGATCTTTCACACCACTGGAGTATCTTTCAATGTGCTTTCTAGAATATTGTTTTGAATTTGTTTTTGTTAGCTGCCTGGAAGCATGAAATCACGATGAGAAATTTAATAAACAAATAAATATTGTGAGTTTAAGCAAAATTGGGGAAATCGCTTTGCTATACCCCACGTGTATTTCATGGGAAGTCTGGTTTTTTTTTTTTAAGTCAATAAAACTCCTTTAAAAATTTTCTATACTTAATGAAGCCACAACAGCAGTTCTTGAAACTCAGCAGATCAGCACTATGGTTTAATTTTATAGACAAATCTCCTACTAGCCTATGATGAGACCCTTGTTGTATTTTTATGCAGTATTCCTGGAGCAGTGATTAGAAACTTAAAGAACTGAACTACTTTGGTCATGCTAATCCCTCTAATATTTAGAATACAAACTTTTAACTGGCCAATTAAAAATATATAGTAAATCAAGAAATGAATATTTTCATGTTCCTGATTATTTGTCAACACTTGTTCTCCTTTGGCTTATGTCAGTAACCATTGGGGAACTAAAGAGTGATCAGAGAATTGAGAAAACTCCACTCTGTGAACTTGAAATGAGTAGCAGTCCTGTCAAGTACTAGGTTGCAGCCAAACCAAGGAAACCTATCACTCCTGTCTGCAGTTTAATTTCTTGGTCATAGATTTTAGTCTCCCAAACCTACTTTTCTATTCCATGTCTTTACTGCCAAGAAATCATAGCAAATCCATTGTTTCATCTATGATGACATTTTCCTTCAATCTATTATTTCTTGGCTCTTACTTTTTTGAATGACATTTTTCAGCTGCTATTTTCAGCTCCATTAATTCATTCGCTTGATTCAGTTCTATTAATTCAATCAAGGGCAGAACCAAAAAAAATCATCAAATGATTCAAAGTGCAGATTGTGCAAAGAAGCAGAAGAAACGGTAGATCATATTCTCAGTTGGTTCAAGAATATTGCACAAACTGATTAAAAACAATGACACAACTGACAAAGTGATTCACTGATATATCTGTAAAAATAATTAGCCAATAATAATAAAAAAGGTGGAAACATATGATGAAAAAATAATAAAAATGAGCAGGTTAAAATATTGTGTGATTTACAAGTATAAACTGATTATTGACATAAGACAGACCAAATTTAACTGTGATTGAAAACAAGAAAGTATGGATAATTGATGTGGCAAAATCAGAAGATAGTAGAAGGAATAATAGAATAAACACAAAAAAGTGGAGATCAGAAAGTACTAAAGCTGAAAATTGAAGTTTAACAATTATGGAATAAATTGGCTGTGGTTATCAGCACACTGAGTACTATACAAAAACAAAAAACCCCGTGGACAGCACTTAGAATATCTGCAAAATTTCTATTTGTCAATTGCAAAATGACACCCTGCTTGGATCCATATATATATATACTACATCAAAACATCACAACATGCTAGGCTTTTGAAAGAACTTTATATGTATGAATGTCAATGCCAGCTAAAAAAACTGGCAGCTGTGATTTCACATTTTTGTGTTAATAATGATAATAATAATGAGGAGGAGGAGGAGAAGGAGACTGACATAACAGTTTTTGGAATGAAGAAAGTCTGTTCATTGGCACTGCTATTCTGGGTGATGCAAGAATTAGTGAAAAACAATTGGAAATAATTATGAAATATTGGAACTTGAAGATTAAAGTCGAATACTTATGAAAAAAGACATCTGTTGTTATTAATTGGAGTCCTTGAAGTGATACACAAGGGACTTGCTCAATATCTTGAAATTTATGAGCATTATACACCCTACTTTTACAACAACAACAAAACCCACCACAAAGATTGATAAAAATACCAAATCCAGCCTAAACAACTGTGCAACAAACCATAATAATAACCAAATATAAAGACCTAAAAATTGAGATAGAATGTCTGTGGCAAAAAAAAAGCAAGTAGTAGTAATAGGCAGGTTGGGTGCAATCCCAAAACAACCGGAGCACAACGTGAACACCATCAGCATTCACAAATTCACCATTAGTCAATTGCAAAAGGCAGCTTTGCTTGGAACAAATTACATCTTGCAACAATACATGTAATGCCAACAAACCTCTACATTTGTCTATCCCAGATTCTTGGGAAGAACTCGATAAGTGAACAAAACTGCCAAATCCAGTCTGAACATCTGGCTGACTGTGCAACGAACCATAATAATAACAGGAAGAAATTGAGAGATCTGGTGTACATTTTGGTCTTTAATTTTCTTTCCACATTTCCTAATTACAAGGAAAGTTGAATTTAGCTATTTAAAAAAACTGTAGTTGATTTGTTAGAATGTTATTATACTTTCAATTAAAAAAGCTGGGGCAAGTAATGGGAGCTCACCCTGTCTCATGGTGCTTGGGTCTTGAACCCAGACTATCAGCTTTCCAGACGACCTCAGCATCTTTAACTGCTGAACCATTACGCCCCCCCTATAGAATAGAGAGGTACAGTATATCTACCATATTAAGAGTCAGAGTGCTCAGAAGACAAAGCCAGCAATCTTGGAACAAGTAGAAGGTAAAATGAGTATCCCCTATGTTTCTCTGTGGTCCACATGGTATAGATCTGCCAAAAGGTTGTGGTCACAAGGTTATGGGATGGTGAAAATGCAGTGCAACTAAAGCATTACTTCCAAAGCATTGAGATATAGTTACCCAGCATTATTTACTTTTGAAAAGTACCGTGTTTCCCCGAAAATACGACCTGTCCCGATAATAAGCCGAATTGGGCTTTTCGGCACATGGGCTAAAA
>JANHFT010005115.1:0-14779 GCA_032467955.1 Pseudoxenodon macrops
AGACAAATTCCTTGTGTGTCCAATCACATTTGACCAATAAAGGATTCTATTCTATTCTATTCTATTCTATTCTATTCTATTCTATTCTATTCTATTCTATTATTTCACACGTTTAGTTCCTAAGATTGATAACTGGAAACTTACATCGCTCATTAAGAAGGAAGGTCAGAAAAAAGGGCCCTGATTCTATAGTGATACCTTCACTGAAAATAAGTAATAACAAATAAACTGGTAGTCTCTGTGGCCAGTATTGCCTGAATTTGTCTTTTGCTGAAGAACAGGAATTGGCAAAGATGAGTCAGAAGAGTTCATGACCATGGACAGTGGCTATATTGTTGAGAAATGTGGTATATGAATGATCTAGCTTCAACTTTTGCTGATTTGAATATTTCAAGGTCTTATGTCTTGTTTATGAAGATGTTTTCAAGCTTTGATCATCATTTTTATAAACAGCAGGAATCAACTTTTTTTTTTTTTTAAAGAAATTCTTGTTCAATGTTCCAGGTTTTATTCCAATCAATGTATTTTGGTAATGTGGCTGACTCCTACCAATCCTTCTGGGTAAACCAGGAAACATGACTTAAATGAGCTAATTCTACTTTATTGTAAGGCTACATTAATAGAATCTTGCAAGACCAAAGGTACAACTTCCCACTGTCACTTTTAACCACCTGATCAATTAAGGGAGATCCTTTCTGAGTTTCTTCCTTTGCCCTCTAAGTCACTGGAGTCTCCACTCTGTTTCATCTGATAGTTGCCTAGGCATGTTCTTGTCCCCCAAGGTAATCCATACATTCCATTACAGCTCCTCCTGGAAACTGGAAGTTTGGATTACAAGTGTTAAATTCTCCCCAATTGATAGTGATATAAGCAGCAGTCTTATAAGAAATGATTCATGAGAACTCTTTCTTTCTAGTTCTCTTTTTAAGAAATGTCCCTACCTTTAAAAAAAATAAAAATAAACAACAATTGCATTTTTATGGCGGTATCAAACTTTAAAAGTTAATTCTTTACATAGCAGGTTGAGAATGTCCTGAAGAGCTGTCGCTAATGGCTTTGCCTTAATTGATTAAATTAAACAGAATTGGAAAGTTTTAATTGATGCAGGCTCACAATTGTTACCCTTATAGGTTGATTCTATCTGATGCTGTTTGGGTTTGCAAAAAAAAATAAAAAAAAGATTTAACAACTGAAGCTTTGGAGAAAAAAAACGATTGGAAATATATGCCAAGATATTTGCAAGCCTTCACTTGCTCAGTTTGATAGTTATTGATCTTCCAGAGATGAGGTAGATAACATGCTGCTTGATTATGACCACCTTGGTTTTCACATGATTGATTTTTTTAGCATTTCGGATTGGCAGTAGGACACTAATGCAAGAAGGCCATGTTGCAAACTTACTTGGGAAACAAACAAGATCATCAGCATAGCATCATCCGCATACAGCGGAATGGAAATTGGTTTACTGGCCAGAGAAGAAGGATGAAATTTGTCATTGGTTAGGGCCTGAACAATATATTTCATGCAAACATTGAATAACACAGCAGCCAAAATACATTTCTGATTAATTGCCTTAGAAGTTGTAATAGGGTGAATCAGTTCTCCACTATTTGAGCATTAAACTTGTGTTTTTGTGGTCCTTTTTAATGAAGCATCATAATTAGAGCTCAGTGGCTAATGGAGGAACTGCATTTTTTTGCCACATCCTCTCACAAATGATTGATCTGAATGCTGCTTTCCTACATTTGCATACTGTTATTGTAACAGAATATAGTCTGTGTGTTGTTCTAATAACCCTTTGTTTATTTTGTGGGCCTTGCTCCATTTAGCATGGGTTTAATTAGCAGAAGAATCTTTCATAATCGCCAGTGGAATTGATAATTCTATTTCTGAATAAAAAAATGCATTCTTGTTACTGAATATAGTTGTGGAATCTAGCACTGACAGAGCTAATGACGATGGGCTGGCAATTCTCTCCTATAGGGGCCTGGAGTCCCTAGGTCCAAGAAATCAGACTGTACAATCATGACATCATAATCAATTCCATTCATAAACAAATTCAGCTAGTCATCTATATTATACAAGCCATTTAATAGTACTGTTTGTTTATTTATTTTTATTTATTAAATGTACAGGCCACCTATGAATAAAACAGAATAGAAACAACCATTATTAAAATAACAAAAGTGACATAAAAATAGCAGCTGGGAAGACTCATAAACACCAAAACTAACCATGACATGGATTTACCCATATTATTAACTTCCTGGGCTCAGTGGCAAAACCAGGTTTTTAGTACCTTCCAAAAGGTCAGCAGGGATTGGAGAAGTCTAATTCCAGGGTGTATGTGTGTAATATTCCAGAGAGCAGGCCCCAGGGCACAAAAAGTTTTAAATGATATTTTCATGAAGATAGGACACGGATCATGCCAAATCTAATTCGAGGGGTAGACACCACTATAAATATATCATTATATCAATATATATCACTGCCAATTGTTAATTATTTGAATGTATATGAACTATTTAATGCATCCAATAGGACATATATGCATTCCAATATGCATAGAACTTAACTTTATTCTCCCTACGGCATTTATGAAATCCATAAATTTGATCTATATAGTTCCTATCTCTGGAAATATGTGGGTGGAATAGAGGAAGGAAGAAGTATCAATTGTGTTGGTGGATATTGTTCTGCCAGTACAATAAACATATGTAATGTAATCTGTTTTCATTCATCCATCCATCCATCCATCCATCCATTCATTCATTCATTCATTCATTCATTCATTTGAAATAGTTTTATTCAGGCTATTATCCTCACATCTCAGATTATTTTTGATAGATAGCAATGTTATCTTATAGCATCTGAGGACAAATGATATGAAATGTCAACTGATAGTTAACATCATATTTTATAATGCTAATTAATATAACATTATTTATCATTAGAAATGATACATTTTAAATATGAGACTTGTGAACTCTAAAGCATTCATATTTTGAAATATAATTAAAAATTTCACATTCAGAATATGGATTTTACTTCCATTCAAAAATTTGACTTGTATAACTGGACATTTCAGGAAATAGTTGAATGTTTGCAAATATTATTTTTAGATTATTTATGTCATTTTAATATCAGTCCCTCACAAAACACAGGACAATGTACAAAGCAATATATAACAATAAATACAACCATAAATTTTTCAGCATAAAATAGCATAAAATCCATGACTCATAAAATATATTGCTAAAGGTCACACAGAAAGAATTGCTAGGCAATAAATGCCTATTTAAAAAATATAGTTTTCATGCAGAATTCCTATGAGCTTTTATCAGGTCGAAAATGTTGGTATCTCTTAACATAATGTCCAAGCTTTTCTTTGGATCACTAAATAATGATGGATGTCTTGGATCAGACTTTTTTTTTTAATTCTTCACTTTGACTTATGGTTTCTATTATACTGATTGTGGTAATCATTATTGCACATGTATTTGATTTTAATAATGGTCTTACATTCTTGAAATTTGTATTCCATTTTAAAGTACTTGTAAATCTAATTTTGTTATTTGTCTTACCCTCCTATTTCTCTTCCTGATGATGTTTTAAAGTATCTACAAAAATTGTTTTAAACACTAGTTTAACGGTGCCTACAGCGCTGCCGAAAGAACCAGCTTGGGGTGTGGCAGGCCCGGGTCACTAACGGTTCTACTGAACTGGGCTGGTAAGTTACTAACGGTTCAGTAGAACCGGACTGAACCATTAGGAACCCACCTCTGTTGCTACTGTATATTGGACACATGAGTACAGTCATATTATACCAATGTGGAAAGATGCTCATTGCTTACCAGTTGTTTTCTGACCAAAATTCAATGTGTTGATTTTACAGTCTGCCTATTCAATGAATTACTACTTATCTTGATAAGAAACCTAAAATCAGCACGAGAAGCTCTGCTATGGAAATTCACTCTTTTAAAGGTCTGGTTAACTGCAAATATCTCTGGAACTGATTCTGATTTGTTGCATTTGCCTTCCTGCTTTCAGCCTTATCATTTTCTTCAGCCAGGACTTTAATGTTACCAAACTCTTTAAATTGTTTTAATTTTAACTGTGTCATTTTCACTACCTTAAATACCAAATGGATGAAATTCGAGAATATCAGCTGAGATACTGAATTCTTGGTATTTATTCTGTAATTTAGGACCAAACAAAATAGGACACCACATTTCATCTTCTTTTTCATTTTCTATTTTAGTATTTCAAAATTGCTAAATTTGTTCATTTGCTTCTTCTTTTATTAAAGAATACAAAACACACACAGGCACATTGCATACATATGTACCATGCAACAATAACAACAGCACCAAAGTAGGTGGAGCCACATCACATATGGTTGGGAAGGATAATTTTGTGATGTTTTATTATTGTTGCTTGTTGCTATTAAGTGGGAGCCTATCACAGGGCTAACTCTACAGTTTCCATCTATTCACTAGTAAGGAATGGTTGGAAATGGTGGAATAGATTTTCAGAAGTCTGGTTCAAAAGGAGATTCTGAAGGCCACAAAAAGGAAACTGTGCCACACATGGTCCAGTGCTGCTGTTTGCCCACTTGATCAGCATGAACATGACAAATAATTAAATAAAGAAATAACCTAGTCAACTATGGTTTCTGAACTGAACATAATTAAGCAAATCTTCATTCTCTGCAGTGTGTGTAACAGGCCACCCATGGTTGTATCAAATCTCTAGTGGTTCTACTGCTGCTTAGCTCTTGTCTGGTGCTTTATTTTGAAGTTTAAGCATGCAAGTTAAAAGACAGGAGAGTTGCTAACTGCTAACATCTGAAACCACCCTGGCATATCCTCAACAAAATAAGACTACATTACTTTTAAAAACCTGGAAACTAAATTAGTATTATAGTTCTGACAGTAAAGGAGGGGGAACAGAAAACAAATATTGTGTTGGCTCATTACCCATAGTTTTGAAATGTTAACAATCAACAAACAGCTTTAGTTCTAAAGTGAATAGGGAGACTTTGCAGTTCATTAGTTCCATATAATTTAGGCTTGCCTGCTGTGACAAATTGTTACATTAGGATTCTATTTTGCTGTGTTTGTACAGTGCACTGTCTATCAGCTGGGAACAAGTCAACACTTAAAGCTGTTCTCATAAAGCAACTGGGCCCAAGGCTTGGCTAGCAACTTCCACACAGCTTCTGGTCAGGCTGCATGCTGGCCCATCACTCTCACCACTTCCCCTGCATCTTGTGATGGTTCCTCTGGGCACTCCTGACATTGACCCAGGCTCAGTTTGAAGGAAAACAGACTTTGGCCCAGTTGTTCAATGTCATGGCTCCACACGGATGTCTAGGGCTTCATTATTTATTAGTTTGTCTGCACCCTGCTTTTCTTCTGAAGAACACCAGATAATATATGCTGATAAATATTTCAAGTTAGCAGATACGTAAAAAAGAGGGATGCCAGAAATGCAATACTTTTCCATATTTTCCATATTTTTATAGTAATTTGTTATGACTTTCTGTTCATAGGGACTCCATGGAATCACCTTTCATTTTATCTTCACAACAACAGCTCTTGGCTGAGCAGTGGTGGTAGTGGGTATAGAATGCAGTAGAATGCAGAGGCTAACTCACTGCTCACTCCAGCAGTTCAATTCTGAACAGCTCAAGGTTGACTCAGTCTTCCATCCTTCCAAGGTCAGTAAAATGAGGACCCAGATTTTGGAGGGCAATATGCTGACTATGTAAGCTGCTTAGAGAGGGCTGTAAAACATTAAGTGCTATTGCTATTGACAGTTGATTGGGCTACAAAAAGTAAAAGGTTCAAACTCCCAGTTTTAATTGGATTTGAATCATTGTCCCTGATCAAAACTGGTTCTCAGTTCCTATGAAAATGAAAAAGGGAACATCCATATCACCCTTTGTACAGTAATTGGTGCAACTTACTAACAGCTAGCAGAAATAGCAGGTACAGCTTTCTTCTCTTCAGGAATTCTCAACATTGTGAGGCTGCCATATCTCTAGTCATGGAGCATTTATCACCTATGATAGATATTTTGGTCCATGGGAATTATGGTTTCTACTGTTCATATTGCTGTGTGGGGCCTGGAGCATTCATGGTACTGCTCGAAGATTCGATTTTTACTGCTGTGTTCCTACAGAGAGAAAGACATTTTCAGTTTCTGTTCACTGTATTTAGAAAGAAAAAGGAGGATTCTAGGCATTAGGAGAACATAAAAGCCATATTGTATCCAATATATAAGCCATTTAGGATCTGATTAAAAAAGAAATTCAGAAAAAGGGTTATCCAGGTTCCTTATAAAAGGGAATGAAGCTGCAAGCATGAAGAAAGAAGAAGGAATATGAAGAATTTGTCTGCTTTTGTTCAATCAGTATTATTATGAGTCACCAGTGTATGCAGATTCTCAGTCATCCAGGTCATGGTTGTACCAAAGGTGCCTTTTGAAAAGGCATCTGGACTTCATTTTTCCTTGAAGATGTTTTGCTTCTTTTCCAAGAAGTTTCTTTAGTTCTGACTGAACTAAAGAAGCTTCTTGGATGAGAAGCGAAACATATTCAAGGAAAAACAAAGTCCAGTTACTTTTTGAAAAAGCACCTTTGGGACTATGAGTCACCAGATTAACACTAATGTTAAGATTAGCAATGTGCTTTGGATACAAAGTATTACATATCACTTTATCGTAATTTTCTCCCCTTCATGTGACAAATGATGAAAGAGGGTTGAAAAATTGTCTGAATTGTCCAGAAAGTTGAAAATAGCTAACTGTTTCTTCCTCTGGTGTTACTAATTTACAAAATTCCTCAAGGTTTACAAGCGTTTGATGCAGTATGGACTCTCCCCCATCACTGGGCTACAAAATTAAAATTAAACCCACTGTTCTGTCCCCAAAATCAGTTATCAGTCCTACCACACCTTTCATTTCAGAAATAAAGTTAATAGAATTCAGTTGTATTTATTCCAAGTTAAGTGTGCATAAGATTGCAACTTTAATAAACAGTCTAATTATGCAAACTTCTTTAGTGTCTCTTCTAGTTTCAACACAAGGCTGCAAAAAGAAAAGGACTTGATTTAAGAACACTCTTATGAAAATAAATTTAGACTTCAGCCTGCCATGGGAGTTTGCTTTTGCTTCTCCAGTATAACATGTTAGTCTCCAAAACCAGTACTGCCATTTTAGAGATGAGAAATCAATTACTGAGCCAGGTGAGACCAATGCTGAATTTCAACACTTCAGCTTTCTTCTGCATCCAGTGAAATGCCCAAACAGCCACATTGTATGTGCATCTTTTCAGCAAAAGATGGCATGTCAAATAAACTCTCTGCTTTAGGAATAAAATTCATCATCATAATTGTTCTGGTGTTTCGATTAAATAGCCATGTATATATTTGAAAAGAAATAATTATTATTTAAAGCCTTGGATATTGGCCAACCATCATTTCAATTTACAGTGCTGATTTCAAGTAGGAGATAACTTAATTTGTATTAACTACAAATTGGTGGGTGGGTGAGATGTACTGACAATGAAACGGTATAAGAATGCCAATACCAGCTGTGTGGTGGCTGAGATCTCCAGTCCATAAATCCTGCCTAAGAACTTTCAGATTCTAAAATAATATCTGCTGAGTTTGTTCTCAATTCTTTGCCTGAACAGTACTGGTTGTCCTGCCCTTTGGTTTTTAGCTGTTGGTAAGGAACTTCATTCATCTCATATCCTGAATTGGATTTGAGACCAAAGTTTTCTTTACTGATTCTACTGTTAGGACATTTTGACCTTGGTCTATTAATGGATTTGCTGCCAGAAGACAGGAGGGGGATTAGGGAAGAAGATAGGAGAACTTGATGAAGAAACTCTGAAAGGGAAGTAGGGAGTTGGCAGGATGTCAAGCTCCAAAAATCAAGAAAAACATGTTGATATTATTCTAAGCAGTTTCCTTTTTTGTTCACCTATAGACACAAATCTTGCCAGATTAAACAGAGCATTTGCATCATTAAACATAAACTCTAAGAATTGCTAGGGAAGGTCCATCTTCACTGTCTATGGAGATTCTCAGTCATCAGGTCATGATTGCATCTTCCATCTTCACGCTCTTTCTCCCACACAGATTATCTACACTGTGCAAAAGGTGTTTTTCCCCAAAAGGAAACTGGACTTTCTTGGGGTTTTTTCTTGAAAACTTTTCTCATCTAAGAAGCTTCTTCACTTACGAACTGAGGAAGCTTCTTGGGTGAGAAGCAAAACATCTTCAAAGGAAAAAGAAAAAGAAAGCACAGTTGTCTTTTGGGAAAAAAAGCACCTTTGGAATGACTATGACCTAGATGATTAAGAATCTCCATAGATATCTTCACTGTGTTCTCACTTGCTTCTCTGAAATGCACTTCCTACCTCTTGGAAATCTGGACAACATTCCATCACAATGGAAGGGACAACAATCATTTGGGATAGGTTGTCAGTGTTATATAATTGGGTTGGGAATAGTTCTGAATCAAACAAGAATTGTACTTAGGAAAGAATGAGATTTTGTTTGAGGGTAGAGTAATGCTTCTCGATTCTACCTACTAGTCATGGTTGCCTCTGTTTTGGCTTCTTCAGTTTAGAATTTTAAGACTGATTTGCACTGAGATGCATCTTTGTGAATTAATATTCCTCCTTTTCCCCATGGAAGCCACTCTTTAGAAGTCAGAATGTTTAAAATATGTCCAGTAATGGGAATTGGAATCTTTTGGACTAAAAGATAAGACCATATATTTGAGCTGTTTCTAAGTCTCCATAATGGCTAAGTAAGTAACACTTTTCAGTGTCCTCCTTTTCCTAATCTATTTTTTTTTTATTTTTAAAATATAGTTATAGGTTTTTAATTCCTCTTTTTCATTGTGAATCAATCTATTTAATTCTGTGGTCCAATATTTCAATCAATCAACATTTCAGCTTTCAATGACCAGGTGGCAACCTAATTTTCTGAACTCTTTGACATTTATATTATCCAGTATGAAGTGTGTGTGTGTGTGTGTGTGTGTGTGTGTTAGTAAAATATAAATCCAATTAAAATGATTGCTGTTTTGTCCTCCTCTGTCTTTCAGAACAACTTTTTTCTGTTCTGTACCGTGGTACTTTCACATCTTGTGAAAGATGTGACTGTAGATAAAATAATTATTGGTCCTTGTTAAGGAACTAGTTTTGTTGAAGTAATTGTTCCTATTATAATCTATAAAATCCTATTTTATAATCTGAGGAATCATTACTCATTGTGCTTGCCTCTACATACGGACACATAGAAATTATTAAACTGTATGAATAGATGGTGTCTATATATCATGTATAGATTTCAGATTCAAGTTCAGGTTTGCAATATTAGGGTTACACTTGAGTAAACATCTATATCCAGAAGCCCTTCATAATCCTGTCATGAATCTAAATTGTGCATAGCTATAGGATTAATGCTCATGTTTCAAAGTTGGCAGTACAACTTCACTGCTGTAGGAATTCTTTAGTTTCAGTTCAATTCCTCAACATTACAGATGAACCATACTTTTTCAAAAGCAATAAATCAGATAAGTTTCATTGCTTTGAGGAGTATATGGTTCATACTGACAGAGTTTAAAGGCATTCGTTCTGAATCCAGACAGATTTTAGACTATAGAATTTATAACATACTTAATTCAGTAAAATTTGGGCCTGGATTCCTCTATACCTTCTTTCTTCTCTTCTGTATACAACAAGATAAGAAACATGAGGGCAACAGACAGGGGATTTTATAACTGAAAACTAAGGAGTACATCAGGGATGGGTTGTAACTTACCTCGCTGGCGTACCCCCCTTGCGCATGCACGCATGCACAGTAGAAAAAAACCCTGAAAAATCCCCCCCGAAAAAAGGCCAAAAACAAGATGGCGACGCATGTGCAGTGCCGGAAACTTGGCTTCTGCACATGAGCAGAAGAAAAAAAATTAAGATTTTTTTTTTAAGGCCGAAAATAAGATGGTGACGCATGTGCAGTGCCGGAAACTCGTCTTCTGCACATGCACAGAAGAATAAAAAATCCCCCCACCAAAAAAAATTCAAAAAAAAAAAGATGGCAGCGCCCACGGAGCAGCAGAACAGGCTCTGTGACGTCACCAGCGGCCTACTACCTATTCGGTAGAACTGGTCCGAACCAGTAGGAACCCACCTCTGGGGTACATATTGGGGGTAATTAAAAAGAGTGAACATATTCGATGACATACAGGCATGTAAACAGATGTTGAATATATAACTATGCATACATATATTCTCCATTTTATGCTCGTTATTTCCTCTTCTTCATAACATATTCAAATGTTACTTTATGAACATTTTATTAATCAAGAAATATACGTAGATGTTGACTAAAAGGTGCTTAAGAAAAATCCAGAGATTCCTTCCTTCCTTCCTTCCCATTTAAAGTTTCATGAAAAAAATCAGGAAGAGACATGGTGGTTAAAAAGTAAAACAGTCAATAAAAAAACCAAATAATTTACAGTTATAAAATTCAAAATACATTGTTTCATTATTTTCATTCATTAAATGTGTTATTTTAAGAACTTATTTGAAATATCTATAAACTCCAAATATGATAGCAATATTGAAAAATAAAAAAGAATCAGTAAAAGGAATATTGTTTTTACTGATTTTACTGGTTTACTAAATTATCTAAATTATCTCCCATTATAATCACCCAAATGATGATTGTATTAACATAATTATCAACATTAGAATTAGGAATTATTTCCAATATTGTCTTCGAATAAATTATTTATTTCCCTCTTTTTAAAACTCATGTCAATTTGTTTGACCCATGCCACCACCACCCTGGAGAAGACTTATTAAGCTCTTCTTACTACGGTAAGAAAAATCCTTTTTCCTGGCAACTACCTGGAGGAGTTGCTGCAGTTTTCTTAGCAACATTTTCAGAAGTGGTTTGCCATTGCCTGCTTCCCAGAGTTGGGAGAGAGTGAGACAGATGCTTTTGTGTCTAAGGCAGATTTAGAACTCAGACACGCCTGATTTCAAGTACACAAAAGGGACTCTTCTCTGAAAAATTGTGGTGTGTGTGTGTGTAATTATTTGTTATTGATTGTCTATTCAAAACCTGGGAATGGGAAGGGAGATGAAATTAGTGCTGATGGTAGAATAGTGTAAATTGTTTATGATGATGCTCCAATGCATTTTGTATTTTCCACGCCTCTAGATCTAATAAGAAGTGCACATTTCCTTTTCTATTTTGTTTTAGTTGTTTTAATTTATTTTTGCCTTTTAATTTAGAAGAATACCCAAGGCAGTATACTTTAAATTAAAACACAGTTAACTACAGTTTAGTGTTGTCTTCCAGACAAAAAAACTTTCTCAGTCAACTGTAAAATCACCGGATTTTTTTAATTCCAGTTTTTTTTAATTTCCCAAATCCAAATAAAACTTAGTAGCCAAAATATTCTTCTATTTTATGAATTGAAAGAGGAATTAATCACCCCTAACCCTTCTGTGTACAGGTATATAATATCCTACCTAATTATACAATGTCTGTCTGTCTATCTGTCTGTCTGTTTGTCTCGGTCTGTCTGTCTGTCTATCTATCATCTATCTATCATCTATTTATTTAAACATATATTTATTTAATCATATATTTGTCCATTTCCAAATATTTAAAACCACCATATAAGAGAATGGGCTTTGAAGGGGAGGGAGATACTAGTGAATTTTTAAAAATGTAATGGATAGTTTTCCCTCCCTGTGTTAAAATGCATTACAGTAGGCCCAAAAGACAGGTTTCTCTGGCATCTAAACTCTTCTTCCTTCCATGCTCTCTGCAGTACAGAATGAAAAATGCTTTCAGTAGCTAGGCAGATATTGAATGTACTCCTTCCAGTGCTCCCCATCTCTGTCGAGGGAGCTGCTTCTATCTTTTGCTTTGACAGCAGATATAATGCAGCAGACTCATTTTCAAATCTCATTCAGAGTGAAGATGAGATGTGACTGAACTCACTTGACAGTTGAATGCCCTAAAAAGTATTCCAGTTTATCAAAACTGATATTTCTCTATAATTAGAGAGTCACTGCATGAGATGGGTGACTATATAAATGTGATAAATAATATAAAATAAATAAAAATGAACTACAGGACATACATATTTGGAGGTGGGAGAGGAAAGTGGGGAGAGAATAAAAGCTAGCTATAAAATAGCTCAATGTTGTCATCTTTAATTCCAAGTCTGTTTCTTACTTTCTAAAGATAATATGAAAACATACACTTTAGGGTTAGATTGTATGATGTGCTATTGCTTGGGTGTTGGGTCAATTGAATACAATAATTAGAAAATGAGGGATTTGGGAATTTTTAATTTGCTTTAAAGTTATATTGAATTTAAATATCTATGCCATTTTGAAGACATGCATGAAATCCTTCTGCCATCGCAAATCTCCATGTTGCCACAACTGAAAAAAAAGTTATTATTCAGAGAGTTATCATCACACACAGAAAACTGCTAAATCCCAAATGGCCCTCAGGAATCTGTTTATGCTGATCACTTACTGCAAATTAACTGATCCTGATTTTTGACAGCCTCAGCATTTGAAAAGATGAAAAGGAGCATGGTAAAAATTGGACGTGGAGTTGAGTTGTAACAACTATGAATCTGTTGTTCAAGTGACTTCTGATCTTTCATAACTTTCCTGATGTGTTCCTGCTTGCAGTAAGAGTGAAAATAAAACCACCACCACCACTACTACCACCACAACAGTAAGAAAGATACAACCCGATGCTTGGGTTAAATTACCAATGTATAAGTCTAGCCAGAGACAAGGCTGGCAATTCTTGCTGCCTGTATTCTTTTCTTAAATTTAAGAATATGTTTGGCTGATTCTTCCTGTATTCATTTTCCTCCAAACAAGTATCACCATAAAATGGAATTAGGAAAGTATAGGAAAATGTTTGGAATGGTGTGTTCAACCAGCCTGAAGACTGTAACATAAGAAGACAGGTGCAGCATGGATAAGGAGAAGAACAATCAAAGAAGGATGAGATCTGCCAAAGATCTTCAGACTACGTTACACCTAGGATTCAAAACTGCTCTATCACTCTATCATAAGAGCACTGAATCTGCAATTAAAAAGAGTATGGCGAGGCTTTAGAAAGCATCAGTCAGGTATTATATGGACCATAGTCTTTGTGACAGCCCGGCTCCAAGCAAAGATGGAAGGAAAGTGGCTTGCCTGAAACAGTCCTGAAATCTCTGGGTAGCACTTAGATGGGGAACCTCTTGGCAGTTCCAAAGTTGTCAAGCATCTTGGAAGAAGACAATGGCAATAGACTTTTGCATGTTTAATAATCTTCATTTGCTGTCTCCTTTGTCACATATTACATTTCTCCTTGAATCACAAGAAGAAAAGGCTGCATGACACTAAAAGCTTCTACAGTATATGTCATAGAAACATGATGGCAAGTTTTCTTCCCAACATAATATATTGTACAATGAAAAGTGGTTTTGTTTTGTTTCTTTGTTTTTTTTAGTATTTAGCATGCAAACTCTCCTCTGCATGCTGAGCTAGTAAAGTCTGCTAGGGCTGGGTCATATCTCTATTATGAATGTCTGGCTCAATTCCCTGGTTAGAAAAAATTCTGTGCTTTGGTATTAATAATTCAATAGTTTGATTTACTTGTATTCATGTGAAAATTCCTTTCCAGAAGGCTCTATATATCTTGGGAAGGTGATCCTGCATTGTGTGGTTAACATATTCATTGTCAAGATGATAGGCAGTGGGTACTGCACATTGAATGTGGCATCTAGTTATTCAACTGTTTTACTAAAATGGGGCAGAGCAGAAGGGGGAGGAATATCGTTATACTTATGAGTATACAGCTGCTTTCATCCAAACCAGGCAATTCATTTGGCATATTGGAATTATTTTATGTCTCCATTCAGGTGTTATTATTAGAACCTGAAGAGGATCTGGGTTCATTGTTCCACTGGGGCACAGTGCTATTTTTTGGCCAACATATTGTTGCTTATGTTATGATAAAATCCAAACTCCAGGCATGCACTCCAGAATGCACAAAATATAGAAACATGACTCAGTAGAAAGCAAAATCTTTTATATGAAAAGCAGAAGAATGATGTTTTTATTATTTCTATTGCGCACTAGATTAATGGGATTAATGTGTTTCCACTCACCCCCATCTGTTAAAAAAGAGACTTCTGACATAAAGTGAGATTCAAAAGTCCATCAGATTTTGATTAGATATACACTTAAAATAATTTACTCATTGAATAGGAAGGATCCATTTAGCTTTGTCCCTTCAGTGCAAATATCACTTTACTGTCCCTGATAGAAAGTTGTTGAGCCTATAGTGATAGAACCCATCTCCTCTCTTGATCAATGAATTACTGTTAATTATTCCTACTGCTAGCAAGTTTAGCAATCCTTTTAGAATATGCTCTCATTATTATGACCATCACATCCTGCTGCTGACTATGTAAGTCCCTAGAATTGCTGTTTATTAATCTTCTTGTTTTTCATCTTCTGAATCTTTTACAAAAGGCTTACAGCCTTTTGATCCACACATTTTGCTATGACCCATGGTGGCACAGTGGTTAGAGTTCAGTACTGCAGGCTACTTCTGCTGATGTTGGCTGCTTGCAATCTGGCAGTTCAAATCTCACCAGGCTCAAGGTTGACTCAGCCTTCCATCCTTCTGAGGTGGGTAAAATGAGGACCTAAATT